>JAJEKB010009244.1:0-16757 GCA_022393335.1 Macrotrachela quadricornifera | reverse complement strand
CGATACCGACAATCCCACAATCCCACAATCCGCTTTTTCCCCCTTGATCAGAACACACCATTCTCGAGTGTCGTACATGCGGGTGATATCAGCTATGCTGGTACTGGTGGAAAAGATGAGATTTCTGTAAGACTAGAAAGAATGATAAAAAGAAAAGTTTCTGTATCCTGTCCATTTAGGAAATTTGGGACATCTGGGGTAGACAGGTAGAGCCAATTTCATCAATAGTACCATATATGGTAAATGTAGGTAACCATGAAGCCTACTACAATTTCACGGTGTACCGTAATCGATTCCGAATGCCAGGTCCTGAAAGTGGTGGTCTTGACAATTTTTGGTTCAGCTTTAATATTGGACCTGTTCATTGGGTTTCAATGAGCTCACAAGTGAGTTATTTAGAAGATTTTTAGTAGAAGTGCATATTTTTTTTTCTTTACTTTCTAGCATGATTATAGCAAAAGTAGTCCCCAATATGCATGGCTTGTCAATGATCTTATTAAAGCTAATGAGAATCGCGCACAACAATCGTTCATTATTGTCGTAACACATAGACCTTTACTATGTTCAGACGCATCCGAAGTTGAGTAAGTGCATTACATTTATTTACAATTGACTTTTCCAATGAATTACTATATATTTTAGTCAACATATGCCAAATTCACCATTGTTTCAAACAGTTTATCCTCTATTTGTTGCATATCAAGTTCAATTAGTCATTACGGGTCACATGCATGTATACGAACGAGTATTCTATGATAATACGACAACTATTATCAATAATACATATGTCAATGTTCATTCACCTGTTATTGTTGTGCAAGGAACTGGTGGAACATTTGATAATGATAAATGGATAGACCCACAACCCTGGTGGAGCAAATCCCGGGTGCTCGACTATGGATATGGACGTATCACTGTTTCTACGGACAAAATGCAACAACGTTTACATTACGAATTTTTGCTTGAACATGATAGAAGCACCTATGATCAGTTTTCGATTGTGATTTAAATACAATGCATTAACCACTTTTTATTTTTAAAAGTAACATTTTCTTCATCATCTACTGAACGATTCTCTTTTATTTAATTTTCTCTGCTGTATCTAAATCATCAGGCAGAGAAAGACCACAGAGAGTGAATAGATAGAGCTGAAATGAAATAAAAGAAAGTCTTCTCTTTATATTCACTCATATATTTCACCACAAACTCTTTGAATCTAATCGTGATCATCATGACACTCTTGAATCATAAATCAGTCTGTTCTCAAATAGGATCAATTGTTCCATAGGTAAAGCCAAGCAAGAATCAAACTTGAAAGACCAAAATAGAAATTATTCTTTCAATTATTTGAAAAGAATGAAAATATAGACTTGTATCATCATTATGATTTAGATTTGTATTGAAATGAAGATTACATGAAAATGTTTGTCATAATATAGAAAGCTATTCTATTGACTTTTTGTTAGATAAAGACCTGCATCTGCCATACACTCATCTCGTACTATAGTGAGGACCGAAAAAAGCACGACCATTTTGATTTCATACATATACGAACAATAAGAGTAGGTATAAAAAATTGTTCTCACATTAAACTTTTTAGAGCTTTTTTAACTAATTATATTAGTAAAAATAATTTTTTGAATTTCATTGACTAATGATGATACCATAATCAAAATATTAAACATAGTAATATAATTTCAAAATCTGTAAAATTGCATATGAAGCTATATATCTATGTTTAGTATTTTGACTGTAATGTCGTCATTATTCAATGAAATTCAAAATGTTTTTTTTTTTACCCAAATGATCAGGAATAAAATCCTTACAAAGTCTGATATTAGAAAAAATTTTTTAATATCCTTCAGTGCCGAATCCAGAAAATTAGGAAGAGTGTGGTAGTTTTTCTGAGGGGCAGTGGTTATAGTTGAAAAACATTTCGGCTGAGAAAAAGTGAAAATAGACTTTGGGAGGAGAAGATGGGTGCTGAACCATCATATTGCTAGATCCATCAGTGGTACCCTTATTATTCGTATATATGTAAAAAGAAATAAAAACAACCACGCTTTTTTGAGTCCTCATTATATGTTAATATGATTTAACTGTTAAAAGATTTTTATCGAAATAAAGAAAATATTTTATATTAGTATTAGAGCAAAAATAGTAATTATAGATTTCTATATAAAATTTAAAAATCTTTGAAAAATAGCGACAATTCTATGTTCAAAAATATACTATAGTAAAAGATGGTTTTGTGATTGAATCGTTAGGAGAAGTTTGAATTGAATGGATTACCGGACAAGGTAACTTCTTGTTCAATTTTAATAGATAACCTTTTATAATAGAACGTTTTAACCATGTAAACAATAATAAAGATAGACTACAGATAATTGCAAACATCAGAAACAAACCGGCCATTCCTTCAATTGGCAATTCAGGTGATGTTTTGTGTAAACGAGAACAATAGCTTGATTGAAACCATTTACTTTTTAAGTTATCAAATAGGCCAGATTCTCTTAATGATAATAATGCTATGTCTAAAGCTTGTTCATATGGCCAATTTTTTTGAAAAACAATCCCAAATGCACTACGATCAAAATCAGTGCCAACTAATGTTAAATTACAATAGACACTACTAGTTGTATATTCCAAATTTCCAGCATCCATAATAGATGCATCAATTATATTATTCAGTAATTTGTTATACATATCTTGTTTTGATGCTAATGGATAAAAATTTCGAATACCTGAAGAGATATCTCGTAAATAATAAGCTTCAATAGATGATTCATTGTGAATGCCAATACGATGAAATGGTATTCTTCCATTTTTGATATCCTCAATTCCATTAATGATTCCTTGTGATTTTGCAATTGTTAAATTCGATGTTAAATTTGCAGTATATGCTGCTACTAGAACTAAACTTAGTATATATAAACCACCGACTAATAATCGAGCAGCAACTGTCCGAACGTAAAATCCTACATCATATCCCATAATTGATCCAAAACAATACCATGTACTCAGTCCAATTTGTGAAATGATTGGTCGATCTTTCAATGCTTCATTTTCTTCTCGTTCGAATAAATAAATTAAGAAAATAGATCCTAATACAGCACATAAAATAGTTATCCAAACTGTGGATGAAAATGATCTTAATAAAGCTAAATAGTCTACACTGTAAATTAAATCACTTCTCATAACGATACGTAATGAATTATCAAATATTGAACTTGAAAAACAAACTTTTTCTCTTCGTATAGCCGTAATTGTTACATCACCTATCACCATATCATAGAGATTATTTGCCACAGCATCAATCAGTCCATTATAGGAAGAATTTGATGGCAATATAGTAATGTTTGCAGTAAAATTCATTTTTTTTGTTAATTCTACAATGAGATCAGGTATATAGCCAACTCGTTTTTTTGTTATTTGTCCATTTTCATCTTCTTCTTCTTTAATCATTGTAAATGGATCTGCTTCGATAAGTGCAATTTGTAAAGTTATACCTGAAAGTGTTGCATGACTTTCAGGAATAGCATCAGTATTTCCAGGCCATCTAAGTGTATTACTTAGTGTACCTGGTTTCCAACCATCTGAATCAGACAATACTAATACTGGAACACTATCCAGGTCATTCCCGGATCTTTGAACGTTTCTTAGAACATAATAAACTCCATCTATTCGATCTGTTATATTATCACTGAATTGTACAAAACCAGATACACCAAGAAATGAATTAGTATTCATTATATTTAAAAATAAACTGGAATTGAGAAAACGTCGATTAAAACAGAATGAAGTATTAGTCAATGATATACATGAAGAAGAACGATCAGTAGTTCTTGAACAAAGTTGTTGTAATGATTGAATCAATGTCCAAGTTGCATCAAATGCAAATAATGCATAAGAATTTACTTTGTCTTTTCCAGGAAATGTATTATTTTCATAGGTCTGCCAAATACTATATGCTGCATCTAATAATGTTGTATTAAATGATACATTAGCAAAACTGCCTACAACAGGTTCTACAATAAGCATTCCAATTAATTTTTCAGACCATTTTTGACTGAAAGAATTCAATGGAACATTTGAACTTAATAACCATGCAAAATGTGGACCAATTACATCGGCATTAAGTGCTTCTTGTAAAATTAACTGTGTAAAATATATATCAGCCCATAATATAACAATTCGTGATGGACTACTAATTAAAAGATTTCTCAGATTACCTCGAATAGCTTGTGTGACAATATCGAATACTATCATTTGTGCAACTGTCAAATTATTCTTATTAAATGTTTCACTGATTGCTTTTGCTCCACCAGATCCAAACGCATCATTTTGATAGATAATTATACATGATGTCCAATTAAATTTAGTAAAAAGTTTAGCAATAGATAATGCAGCAGCATTATCTGAAGGAACTGTACGATAAAATGTTGGATAAGCTTTTCGATCAGATAATTCAGGGGCAGTTGAAGCATAGGATATCACAGGAATGCCAAGTTCTGCAGCAAAAGGAGCAATAATATGAGCTTCTCTAGAGAGTGGTGGTCCCACAATACCAACAATGTTTGAATTAGATATTTGTCGGCATATACCACGAAGAACCTTCATTGGATTGCCTTCGTCTTCCACGAATCGCCAACCAATGGTTTTTTCATCATTTGTTATATTATATTGCTGAGAAAGCAATATTGCTGCTTTGAACATTGCCCGAGACTGAACCCAACACGAAGAATGTTCAGTTGTATTTAACTCATTGGAAAATATGCCCAATAATTGGATTTTAGATGAATTTAATGAAGGCCAAGCTACAGTTACATATGGGACATGCGACTGCACAATTAAAAAGTATAACCATAACCCTCGAAAGCACCACATAGATGATAAGAACACTACAATGAATGAATAGATGTATTCTATAATTTTCAGATATATTGAGTGCTTGTGTATAGCGGTAGAAATTTGGCCCCTCCCTCTCTCCTACGGACATCATAAATTTTTGTGAAGTTTACATATAATTATTGAAGAAAAATCGTAAGTGCAACTTTTAATCTAGAATTTTGCTCCTTAAAATCAGAGTCTAAAGGAAAAGGTCATTGACCATGTTTCCACAGCAACATGGAGGATGAAAGGGACATCCTAATGAGAAACCTTTCGTAACACTGAGAAAAGATGTTTTAGTCGTAATGTTGCTTGAACCCTCAGTGGCAAGGGAGAAACAACAGATTTTGACGCCTAAAATCTGTTGAATCTTTTACAATTTTTTAAAACCGGTTAAAATCTTAAAACTGTGCATGTAGAGTACCCACAAGTCCTCATGGTCTATCCTATGGAAATACTCATAGGTCTCCATCGTCTATTCTATGGAGTACCCACAACTTCACATCACCTACTCTACACAGGTACCCATAGGTACTTATGGCCTATTATAAGGTGGCATTCTTAGATCCTCATCTCCTATTATATGCAGGTACCCTTGGTCCTCCAGAGCTATTACATGGGGAAGCCTGTGGATTCTTATACACTAATACATGGAGGGCATCTTAGTCTCTCAATTACTATTGCAGAAGGCTATCCATCAGTCAGCACTGGGATGCAACAATGCTAATACTTCCAATGGTATTGGTGACATTCGTAATGTGTAAAGAAAAAACAAAGTCTAGTATATTGAAAAACTTGTCAGAGATTCGAATTCGACGACCTCGTCAAATATTGATCCAACTTTATGAAGAAAACCTTATTTTCGGAAAAAAGCCTTTCTCTGACGAAAAATCAAGAACATAAAATTAATCTTTCCATATTATATGTTTTTTTATTTGTTTCGTCAAGGAAGGGCTTTTTTCCGAAAACAGTGATTGGATATAAAGTTTGAACAACAGCTTTCTAGATTGAAGAATTCGAATCTACCATTGGCTTTTCGAAATTTTCACCGTTAGTATTTCTTTGCAAACTATCAATACCACTAATACCTAATAGTATTGGTATTAGAAGTATTAGGAATGTTATATCCCTCTGCTGACTTAAGTATAACATCATATAATAGAAGATGAGAATTCAAGGGTACTTCATATAGTAGGAAATGAGTACTGAACAGAGCTGCAAACAGGCCACTTTTTTGGCCTGACCTGGGAAGAATGTGTCAACTCGTCACAGTTTTTCTTGTCTGGCTTTCGTAACGAATTGACAGTACGAAAGCCCGTAACAGAGCTTTCGTAACAAATTTTACAGGGTGATCGTAATTGGTGTTTGAATATGTACCATTACAGAGTTTTTGTAATAAAAAGCATGTAATTTCTGCAAACTAAGTCCAGCTATCACCCTCATCCTCACACCCTCAAGCTGTTAGTGCAATCCCTACGAGATTAAAATGTGAAACACGCAATAACCACTTTCGTTGTCGGTCATGGTCTGTGGGGAAGGGAGGCGGGAGGAAGTGGGTCCAAATTTCTACCCTTAAACACTTCAACACTCTCTTTCAGATCGTGTTTCACAAAATTTCTAAACAACTAGTATTATAATAAGATGGAAGATGATAATGTAGGATATTTATCATGAACTGGTTTTAAATGTATAAGGTCTTGTCCTCATTAAAAAAAAACGTCTAAAATAATTAAATGAATTTTTTGATATTTTTCACATGATTCATATTATTTTCATTCACAAAAATAATACAATACAATGAAAAATCTTTTTTCTCAGTTTCAGCTTTTGTGCTCTTCTAATGCGCCTTAGATGAATTCTAAACTACTTCTTACTCTTTTTATTTTAATTTAATATTCAACCTGATTTATACCGGCACCTAATCATCGAATGAAGTACACCTAACATTTCAAGTAAAAATTGATCAGGCCAAATAGTTTAGCCTGGTCTGGTTATGAATTTTCTAGTCTGGAGCAGGCCAGACCAGGCCAAAATATAAAAACTCGGCCTGTCCTGAAAGCCTGGCTTGGCAGGCTTGCACCTCTGGTATCTGAGGGCACCTTCATATAATAGAAGATGAGGACCCAGGGTACTTACAGATAGTAAGACATGACGATCTTAGGATACCTCCACATAATAGGACTCGAGTACTCAAGAGTATCTTCATATAATAGGATATGAGGGGCTAAGGGTTTCTCGATATAAGAAGACTTGAGGACCTAAGGGTACCTTCATATAGTAAGACATGAGGACTCAAGAATACTTTCATATAGTAGGATTTACTATTGATCTGTTATTGATAACAATAACAAATAACAGAAATAGTTATTGTTATTAATAACAACCAATAACAATAACTTTTTACCCCTACTCTGAAATCGTTTGAAATCTTAAAATCTTAAAATCTTGAAATCTGCTGTTTTCCCTTACTCAGCAGCCTGCCAGAATTTGTTTTTTGGTGTGACAAAAGCCGTTACTAGGATTTATCTTTCTTGGATTTGGTAAGTTTCTTCAAATAAATCCTTATACATTTTCAGGTATGCGTCATACATCCCTTGAATGTAGACATGGATAAATAGCTGCCGGCTGGATGCACTGAAATATTAACACAAGTCACTATATGTCGCAGGACAATCCAAGATTGTCCTACGACATATAATTAGCTTTATTTTAACTCTAGTTCATCAAATTTTCGTCTCATCTTACTCTTAAAAATGTTGATAAGTGTCCATCATGTTTCAATATTATATTTCGATGAGAGTTTAAAGATTAGTATATTCTCTTCAATTGAAGAAATAAATAAAATTCTATACTAAAACTTGGCTTTTATTTATAACTACCTTACACTCAAGTTTATGCAAAACTTATGCAGACGCATATAATTATGCATTGCATTAAATAACATATAAACGAAAAATATAAGCATATCTTACTTCCTCTCTGTATGTCTGGCAAAAACATTAATAAATACCTATCAGTATCCTACAGTGTCACTTGCATGTATTCTGTTTCTTTGCTTCTTTTATATGGTATAAATGTGAAGAAAGATCTAATTATATGTAGGTATTTTTTATTTCTCTTTCTTACCTTGCGGCATTTTTGAAATCAGCTCTTCATATAGAATTGTTCGTATAATTTTTTCTTATTTATTGTTTATTTCCAACTTTCTTAGGTTTTTTCAAAGTCATTTACATATTCATGATATTTATTGTCAAAATGAAAGTAGATGTTATTTATTGATCGGTTAGATCAATCTTCCATTAACATTAGTTAATCAATGTTTGATGCTATTTTAAAATTTATACGAATAGGGAGCAAAACTAGTTCTAATTCAGTTTCATATAATACGAACTAATCCCATCTCAGGTATAGAAAACATTAGTTTAGATTTCTTAAATAATAATAGAGACTTGTTGAGTTATTCTCAATCGAAAATTCTGTGACTAAAATCCAATGACTTGATTACAATAAATTGAAACTGAAAGGCAATCGCATTGCTTAACTTTATATGCACACCCAGATCAATCTCCCGCCTCGGCCATAAACAACTGTATACAGTGCCAAGATAAATTAGCCGTTTCCGATTCTCATAGCAGCCCGATGAGCGCAAACGATGACTGGACGATGTCGTGAGGTATCAGAAACGCTAACTGCAAACGACATGCGCTTGTACAGCCATTTTTTTTATTCTGTATGTTCGCAAACACTCTTAAACGTCGACTAATCACTCATTAAATATCAACAACCTACAGATAGATAATGTTATTTCTGTTAGTATTATTAACTTTCCCCGTATTTATACAAACCCTTAGTTAGTTCCTATCTTGTTATAATTCAATATAAGATCAATTACCCATGACCATAACCAGTTATAAATGTCGTCATGTAACAATACTTCATTCTCTATGAAGTAAGTGTCCACCATAGATTAAAAACCTGCAAAATATTTCTATAGTGTTCGGTTGACTTAGAAGCCCATTACAAAAGATAGTCCAACTATATGTATAGAATCCACATTCTATCCGGTTTCATGATCCTTATCATTGTTTCATAACACTTTCCAGGCCCATTAAAAAACTTAAAAGGGCTATAAAAGTCATTTCACAGCCCTTCTGGTTCGATGCCTATTCATTGTTTTGTTTTTCGAAGATCCTTATGTATATATCACTAATTTGGTTATGCATTCATCATATTCCATTGACATTTTCCAAATTTATTAAACCATTCAAAAGAGCTTCAAAAACCCTTCTTTTGAAATACCTTAAGAGAAGGTATTTTTTATTGTAAATGCACGGATATGAAGGGAAAGAACTATTTTAAGGCTGTTCCATTAAACGAGACCTGCACAGAGAGAATTTTCTATTGAAAAAGAAAAGTTTTTCTAAAACGCTTTAAAAGGGTTTAGAGAGGCTTTTTAAGCCCTTTTTTCTAAGAAAGTGGCTATATCCACATAGATAGGTATAACAACCTGGTATATATGAAATCATTATAATCTTATATATATATATATGTCGGAGATCAATCTAAGATTCTCCTAAGTCAAAGCAGGATAGAGTATTTAATAACTCAAGCCGCATTAGACTTTCATAAATAAATTGTGTAGAAGAGTGAAGAATAATATTAACATTAACAAAATGGACACTAAAGTCCTTTATTTCTTACACATTTCTACACTATATGGAGTTTCTATTGGCGTATATGGAGCAGAGATATTGATTACTTTTGCAAACGCCTAAGTGAGTTTACATTGAGGGAGTATTTGAGGAAAAGGAGGGCTAATGGGCTCGATGCATTCTTTCAGAAATTTTGCTGAGATTATTTTAGTTCCTTGTTCTTTATGTTTCAAAATATTTCTTTCAGAAAGTTCTGTTTGAAGTATCAGAACAAAAAATTCGATCTCGTCCTTCTCTCATGGAAAAATCTCGAGTACGTCCTTGATTATACCCTGCTTTGCTGAAAAAACAGACACAATTGATAGTGTTACAAAACTAGAATTCCAACGCCCTGCTTACAAAAATTTCATCTAACTCAACCTACTCTACACCAACGAGCTGACAAAACTCAGTAGTGGGTCCCATAAATGGTTTTTGGTATATCATTTATCGATAATTGGATAAGCACACGCAAGCTTTTTAAATGTAAACCTACATCTCATTCACAATGTGTGACTCTCGTTTTCATTCTCTCGAATTATTCTATACTTAAAACAAGTATCATTCGATCACTGAAACTCAGCTGTTTTGTTTGACAAATTTATCCTATTTTGATCTAGGCGTATCTTAGATTGACCTGAAGCAATAAAATATCTCAGTATGGACTAGATCAAACTTAGATTGACCTGCAAAAACAGGCGAATATCGGAGTGAACTGACCGTTTTAGTGAGTTTTGAGATTGGACTAGGCCACTCTAAAATCCGAGATTGACCTAGAAAAATGTTAGGCCAAACGTAGATTCAAGAATGGACTAGTCCAAACTCAGATCTCAGAACGGCTTAGGCGAATCTTAGATTAGCCTCCGACATATATATATATAAGATTATAATGATTTCATATATACCAGGTTGTTATAGCTATCTATGTGTGTATAGCCATTTTACTATATATACTTATGTGTATATCGTCAGTCAATTATAGACACTTGACTATATACACTTGTGTGGATATAGCCACTTGACTATGTACACATATGTGGATATAGCTACTTCCTTTTTTTTAAATACCTTTATATGAGGTATTTTTTAATTTCAAATGAATGGGTATGAAGGGAAGAAGCTATTTTAAAGCTCGTCTATTAAACGGAACCCTCACAGAGGATGTTTTCTATTGTAAAAGATGAATTTTTCGAAAAAGTTTTAAAAGGATTTAAAATAGCTTAAAAACAGCTGAAATAGTCCTTATTTTGGAAATACGGATAATCATGCGTTTTAGGATGTAAATCAAGGGGGAAACATCTGACTCCAGTCCCTTGGAGTCAGTGTGGAGTCAGTGGAGTCAAGTGAAATCACTTTGAGCCAAATGACTCGCACGGAGTCACGCAGAGTCACGTAGAATCGCATAGAGTTACGTGGAGTCAACGTGGAGTCATGGAGTCCTGGAGTCAGATGTTTTCCCCTTGATGTAAATGGATAGTGATGAGTTAGAAATGCTGTTGTAAGCCTTTTTTTTCTAGGCAGAATCGTCGGATAAGAAAGTGTTTTTTGGGAAAAATAAGTTTTGGTTAAAAAGGCTGAAATCTACTTTTGTGGATAAAGGATGGCTCTGTTTAACTAATTGTGAGCGCAGTCGAAAACAAGGATATACGTGCGTAAACAGGGTCATATACTGCCACTTAGCGTAAAAATAGCGCCGAATTACGACACATATTCTAGTATATACGGTGTCGATACTGTACCGTATACGTTAGTCAAAAATACGACCGTAATACTGGGCATATGAAACGAGATATTTACGGCGAGTTTACAGTCGTCATAAACGTGGATCCATGTACCCATATGTCACGCTACGATGTAAAAAACTTGAATTTCATCGATGATTGCATGTGATTGTTCGATTAAATATTTTACAATATGAATATATCCCTAAGAAATAACAGCTCGAAGAAGTGTTCAATTCTTATGATCAGAAAGATGAATATCTGCTTTGCCAATTTCGATTAGAGTACAAACAATATAGAGATAATCATGAAAACAAGCAAACCATAGAGCTATTGTGCCAAACCCATTTTGACAAAAACCGTAAGCACAATATAAGCAATAATAATGACCACAATTGATATTCTTATTACCACAGAAATCTTGACAATAGGAAGAAGCTTTATCTCTCTTTAATTCTATATTAACATTAATTGTAAGATTAACACCAACATTTGAACATTGATTGAGAAACGTACAAACTATTTGATTATTTCCTTGGCATGCAGCAGCCATTAATGGACTTATCATGGGATAATCCTATCTAAATATTCAATAATAATATATCTCTTTTCATTAAAAGTGTATTTTTATTCTATTATAATCTTTTAAAAATATTCTTTTAGACACACAAGTAGTTTATTGTTTTTCTACCGCTCATTATGTGACAGAATAGTACGAGAGAAGTCGATATGTGCCATCATTTCGACCAAAAAATAAAATAAATTCGTAATTATAGCTCAATAGATCTTTTTAAGAAAAGTATATTTCTCAAACATCCCATTTCAGTTACCTAGTAGCAAAACGATTTTCACTAATTCAAAAGTAAAAAGTATTAATAGGACTTTTGAAAAAAATACATCATTCTTTGTGTAGAAGTTTCTTAGATAACACTACTTGCCAAAAAAGTAAAACTAGTGTTGGGCTCAGAAAGAAATCAAATGTGAAGCTAATTTCTTGGCAAATAAGCATCGAATAATTTGTGAAGATATTTTTTAAAATAAAAATGGTTAAATTATTAGTAGATATTAATGTCGAAGATGTAGGATTTTACGATGATTTTTACACACTGTGATCTTTACTAAAATATCGTGCAAGTTTTTACCATTTTGAGTAGTATTTCAAACGATGCAGAATTTCAAGAACGTTTCAAATTCGAATTCATTTTTTAGGATGGCATGATTCGATGAGGTTATAGGCAAAATATTGATTTTCAGTCATAGACTCCTTTCCTTTTGTGAAAGGAGAACCAGTCACTAAAAGTCAGCTTTTAAATATGAAAATAGATGATTTTATAGAGAACTCTTTTCTGCACCTTTTACCACCTGTTCATTCTGCAAGCAATGAGCATGTGCAGAGAAAATCTTAAAATTCTATCAAATGTGAAAAAAGCCATTTTTTGTGAAAACCTCAAAAAATGGAAGATGGAGATCTACGATGTTTTTGCACAAGTACGCCAAAAAAAAGTTAATATTTCAGATTTATAGGTTTTGCAACATGATCTATCGTCTAAACTAAAAGAATCCAAAAATATTTACTTTTACATCTGTATCAATAATGAAAGATGTAAATTATAGATTAACTACTTAACAAAAACGGTTTCTAGGAGTGAAATTTTACAATATATGACGCAAGTTTTTCATTTTACCGTATTTCATCTTAGACAAATTATGAAAAATCAATCAAAAATCTCAATATCAAATTCTTAGCGACGCTGATTCTGGCTTAATTGTTGCTATAAATTTTAAAAAACATGTCGTAGTTGAAAATATGATTGTAGCTGCTTGTATCATAAGAATAAATACATGAAATTCAAGCAATAGAAATGAACAAGTCTCTTATTGTGGTATTGAAATTATTCTAAAAGAGAGGATAAATGTATTCATATTAAAGTTCATCAATGAACTATTCAGTTTAGCCAAACTACTATCATTCATCTATTTTCTAAAATGCTCTGTAAATTCTCATTTTAGTACATTAGATATTAGGACTCTATAATAGATTGTCTGCTGATTTTTCTTGAAAGGAAGGACATTCTGATTAAGTAATTGATATTTTATTATTTTTCCTCCTAATTATTATATTTATTAAGTGACGTTTCATCAATCGATGTTTATTTCATCAGGCTATTTTTTGTATACATAACATAAATTAACACGTGCACTTTCTTTTCTGTTCTATTAATAGTGTAACGAATGAAAACAATTTCAAGTAAAAACTTTATCCCGTATCACCGTCTTCTTCGTTCCACTATTAATAGAATAAAAAAAAATGTATTTATTAATTTATCTTATAAATACAAAAATAGTCGGATGACGTCAATATTGATTGATGAAACATCACTTAATAAATAAATATAATAATGAGAAAGAGAAATAATAAAATAGCAATGTAACACATTTTAAATTGTACAAAAAACCAGTTTACTTCACATGCAGAATAACGATAAAGACAGAGGCCGAGCAAAGAATAACTATATTTTTTTTTCTTTTTCATCTACGTGTATAATGAAAATATTTTATCTAACAGTAATAAGTTGTTACTCGACAGTGCAACAGAAATGTTTTAGTTGTACAATAGAATCATAATTTTCTAGCCTTTCTGCCTCAATTTCCAGCCGTTTCTTAATAATTTCATCTATACTTTCGATTTGAATCAGCATATTTTTTGGCTGAGAGAAAAGGACAAAAAATCTCTTCTGATCTTGTCTGTGTCTCGATTATTTTCGTCAAAAAAGCTTTGTAAAGATTGAGTAATGAATATTTGTTCTGTTGGAAGAAACCAGTTGATTGCGTAAGAAGTAGTAAAAAAAGGAAGAAGAAAATATTTGCGTTCTTTCCAACAACAAACTTTTTATTTTTCATCGAATAAGTGAGTGTTGGAGTCTTATGTAAAGCAAATAAATAATGGTGAGTGATCAAAAGTATAACTTCTAAACTTGAGAAAAAATGGCTGATGAAATACAAAAAATAAAGAAGGATATTGCTCTTAATCAAGTAGTAATATTCATTGGTACAAACGTGTCTATTCATACAACAAAAGATGAAGAAGTTGCTCATTGGAAAGGATTATTAAAAGATGGTCTTCGACAATGTCATCGCATAGGATTGATCAATAATGAAGAATTAGCTAATTTTAATAATAAGCTCGATAGTAATATATCACAAGTGGATGATTATTTACTTATAGCTGATCGAATAAAGAATTCTTTGATCAAAAGTAATCTTTATGGAACATGGTTAAGTGAAACAATAGGAAAATTAACAGTAAAAAAACGCGAACTGATTCAAGCAATTGGTGAATTAGGATGTCCTATTCTAACAACAAATTATGATTTACTTCTTGAAGATATATTGAAGAAAAAACCTTTAACTTGGAATAAATATTATACCCATCATTCAAACAAATCATTCGAAGATCTAAAAAATTATATTCTTCATGTTCATGGATATTTTCAAGAGACAAATAGTATTATTTTTAATCGTACTGACTATGACCAACTTCTTTCAAATAAATTTGCTCAATCAAAAATAAAAGATCTAGCAGAAACAAAAACATTGTTATTCATTGGTTATGGTGCAGGAATGTCTGATCCAAATTTTTCTAATCTATTAAAATGGATACCTCAAAAAAATAATGATAAAATCTTTTCACTATATAAACTTGTCAAATCTAATAAAAACAAAATACTAAATCAAATTTCGGATGTATCATTTTTCGAGAATATTAGAGAAATTTCATATGGTGATACATTCGAAGATTTACTCTCCTTGATTAAAAATCTGAAAGCCTTCACTCCAATTATTCGTGAGAATTTATTCTTTACGGATAGAAAAACGAATATTCGCAATAAATATTTACATTATTTGATTAATGAATATGGACATGTATCAATTTTTGGATATTTAAATACAAATATTACTTTACCTTTAGAAAGTGTTTATGTTGAACTCAAATTTGATCCAACACATCCATCAATTAAAGCCATGAAAACATTAGAAGTAACTGAAGAATTCAAACGTAAATTATTATCTCATGATTTTTTTACTGATTATGAAATGAAACAATTAAATCAAGCAATTATTGAAAAAAATGCCTATAATCCTGAAACAATCTATCGAGATTTTATGATTGATCAATGGTTAAATGTTTTGCTAAGTAATCGAAATATCTTTACGGAAGATGAAGCCACTACAATCAAAAATAAAATTAATCAATTAAAACAAAATATTTTAGAAAAAATTTATTGTAAAGAAGCTAAACAATATCAAATTCAACAAGCATATAATGAATTCAAACATTTCGTTATTTTAGGTCATCCTGGTTCAGGAAAAACTACTATATCAAAATGGTTAGTCATGAATATAGCTAAACAATGTTTAGGTATGAAAAATATGTTATCTGATTGTATAGAAAAAATTCCAATTTTAATACCAATCTGGAAATATGTTGATCAAATGAAACAAATACAAAATGAACAGAAAAAAAGTTTACTTCAATTTATTTATGAAAATCCTACTCTTAATTCAACATTATTCACTTCTGATGAACAAAAAGATCTTTCATCATTAATTCTTTCATCATTAATGCAAGGCAATATATTAATTATTTTCGAAGGATTAGATGAAGTTCCTGCTCATATTGATCGATCAGATTTAATGAAAGAAATCAATGCTTTATTAGAACGAGGAATTGATTATGATATTAATACTGAAAAACTTTCCTATTCAATTTATGAACAGAAAGATATTCATGGAACAAAATTTCCAAATTTAGGAAATCGATTTATTATTACTAGTCGAATTGAAGGAAATTATTTTGAAGATATTAATTTTTCTATTTCACGATTAACTATAGAAAATATGTCCAATGATGCTTTGAAATTATTTTGTCGATCTTATATGGAATGTATTAATCATATTTCGATGAAAAGAAATAATTGTAACAATGATCAATTGTATGAAGATATTACACAAAATAAAGATATTTTTCAATTAGCAATTAATCCACAATTAGCCAGTGTTATTGCAGCTATTTATAATCAATTAGAAGATAAATTACCAGAGAAAAGAATTGATTTGTATGAAATAGCAATTGAAAAAATGATTGAACGATTAGTTCATCTTTCTATTGATGATCTCGGATTAACTGCTACAATTTTTTGGTCAATCTTACAAGAAATTGCTGGATTTTTACATAGTAAAGTGGAAGGTTTATCAGAAAATATTTTAAAAAAAATTATTAAAAAATGTTTGATAGAATATCAAATACCATTATCAAATATTGAAGATTCTATCTCCAAACTGGTGGATATATTTAAATATCAAGCAGGTGTATTAAATGAATTTGGACATGATAGTTTTCGATTTATACATCGTACTTTTCAAGAATATCTTGCAGCGAAAAGTATTATCTATT
>JAJEKB010009242.1:0-13442 GCA_022393335.1 Macrotrachela quadricornifera | reverse complement strand
TAATATTTAATGCAGGTTTTACTATTGGTTCACTTATGAAAAAATATCAAGGTATTGATTTTCGTCGAGAAAATAGATATTGTAATCAACTTCTGAATCCAGCATCTGATAAACAAGTTGATGGAATTTCATTGGATCCATTTGAAATTGTCTTTATTAAATTTAAATATAGTACTACAGATTTTTTAGATGTGCAATCACGTATATCTGCTTATGATAAATGGATAAATTGATTTTGTATGTATTTATAACATATTCCTATTTAAATAAATTTCAAGTCAATTAAAAATACATCTAATTAACTCACTCGGCATGATGGGATCTACCGGTGGGTCCCACTGTATTTTAATCCTTTGGGAACGGTGGAACATACGTTGTCCCACCTATTTCTCAGTAGAGAAAATATTTGTTTTACATTAAACAATTATAACCTTTAAGGAAAATAGGTCACCCACCTACCATCTCATGCAGGTCTTTTCTCTCTTTCCACCAGTCTTATAGATCCTTCTCAGATGTCCTTCTTTCTTTTTTGGTACTATATATTGGCGCGTGATTTCTCTCTCTCTTCTCTCGATGCATTATCATGAGGTTTTTATCCGATCATTTTGGGCCAAAAATAACAGCTTGATTGAAGAACTATTTTTCGATTGAAAAAAATTTCGGTCCTCAAAGAGTTAATAAGAACCTCAATAGGTAAAGACTATTTTCTTTTTTTTTCTTAGTCCGAGGTCACATACAATCCGTTACATGTTTTGCCTCTGTTACTATTTATTCATCTATTGCATAGCATGATACTTCTCATTGAAACAATCAGGGCAAAAAAAATTTTCACAATCAGGACAGAACATTTTTATTTTCTTTGCAGTCAGATGAGCTACTTCTTTCGATTGTTCTTGTTACCTGATTTTTTCGTAGCAACTAGTACAGCGCCTTCGTACATTGCGAGGAGATCCTTCTTTTTCTTCAAGCTTGTGATCGGCGAGTTTGCGCTTCGTTTGGCCAATTGATTTTTATCTAGGACCGCGTTTCAGCTTCTCTAGTAGCATACCAATTAGTAAAGATTGAACAAGACTCTCGCGAAACTGCAGAATTGACACTTTGTCAATGGAGTAGTTGTCCTTGTATAGCAAATAGCTATAAACTATTGCTGCCCCAAAAATCAATTCAGACACCAGCTTTCGATATCATTTGATTGACTGCCTGAGGTACGTATAATATGCTGATAGCTGATCAGATAAGCCAGTGCCTTAGTTTTCCTTTGTTGTGATCCAATACAACTTGTGACTTCCTGATGCGCTCATTTTTACTATTGATATTGCTGAATGCACCGGTCTTATGGATACCATCAAAACGTCTTTTTGTCTTCCCACTTAATGAATTTTACGCTGTCTTTATTCTGAAACCCGTAAGTTTCACCGCATCTAAAGTTTTTCTGAAGAATTTTGCGTTCTGATCCGACACGATTAATTCTTAGTGTTCCAACATATGTTTTGCAAGAGACATACTGGTAAAAAAATTATCAGCTACTACCGTTCGATAACATAGTCCAGATGTATCCATTAGTAGCTGCTATTTTGTACATCTTTACACCGTATCTATGCTTTTTCCCAGGAATGTATTGTTTAAACGTAAGCTTTCCTTACCATGGTATCATAGTTTTGTCGATAATAATAATCGAATCAGGCATATATACTGACGAAAATCTTACTTTTAGTAAATCCAGGAGTGGTTTCAACTTGAACAGCCTACTTTGGTTTAAATTTTTACTATCGTTATTCGAAAAATGCCAAAATTTCAGAAGTAACTCAAACTTTCTCTGGACATAGTATGTTGAATGATTTCTGATCCATACAATTGACTGTTGCTCCAGTAATATTTCAGTTTCAGCATTTATACTAGCCCCATCTTGATAATGATTCTAAAGAACTTCAGCCTCTCTTTACTAGGAGCTGGTTTCCATTGACGAAATTTTGACCGCCTGCTAATTCTATGGACTTGCAAGTATTTGTTCCGCATATCGATTGATTTCGCAAACCACAAGACCAATAACTTCGTCCGTAATAAAATGTCGATAGGATCGATTGTATTGTCTTTTGTATCGGCTTCTTCGAGCGACATTGTGAACTATTTCGGAATTTCGGTTGCTTTTATACATAAACAGATAGAGACAAAAACAAGGAAGAAAAAGCTGGAAATTTCGTTTTCTTATCTTATATGTACTACATATAAGATATAAAAGAACGCAAAAATAACTCATTATGTGATGATGTGCACAGAAGACAACAATGAATAACTGGTAAGAAATAATGAAAAGGTCACTAAGTGCATTTGTTATAAGATAAGTCTCGACGAAAATGAATTTCTCGAAAAAGTTTCATAAGAAAACTGAATCGTGCCCATTGAAGCTTTTTACTCAGTGTTAGATTGAATGTTTAAGTAGAAAAAAAAAGCTGATTTCTTATTATCGATCAGCAAGGTTTATTTGCTACACGGCTGTACTACATTTTATTCTAAAAACAAAAGAAAAATTGATCCTATTAGAAGTCTGTTATCACATTTATTGTTTTTTAACATATTTAGCATGATAAAACCCACCGATGTATCTCATTGTGCCGAATATGTTAAGAAATCCAAAGAGACGACCTTGTGACATTATCTCGATATTATTATTCATATTTTGCATTTATTTCACTTTGCTTTAAGAACTTTGTTTGAGGCAAAATATGCTTATAAACTTGTTCAAAAGAATAGTTAGTACTCTCATAAATTCAGAAAAAAAACAGAACAACGTTAAAATTTCTGAAATTTTCCTGACTTTTCAGAAGTTCTGGTCACCTTCGTTATTCAACATGCCGATCTGTATGCCCTAATTGTAAAGCAATAGTAGATAAAAAATGAAAGGTTAATTTTGGTATTTGACGCACTGTTGATAGATCTAGTGTTGGTATGAGTTAAAGCGTATCAATAAAGAATCGATCGGTAATGTAACAATAGATAGAGAAAGTTCGGAGAAAGCTATTTATGTAAGAAGATTAAAAATTGGACGCATTCCGTACTAACCGTCACGATGTTTATCGTTATACATCTAAATGTTTCCAAGAAATTTATTCTGTATAAATTTGAGTAGACATGAGAGACAATATGTGATGTTTGATTTTTTCGAGATGTTGTTTTTCTAGTCTTGTGATGATGATTGGCTGCTTTGCTGAATAGGTTGTTTAGTTTAAGTAAGTATTTTGGCTGGTAATGTTTTGTGCTGTTCTAAGAGAATGATAGAGTGTCCCCTTTCATTAGTATGTATAGAATTATGTAAAAATTTCTCTCTCTAATTAGATATACATGTGGAAGCTAATGTATATCATCTTAAAATAGATATTCAAAAAATTGAACAATTTATGTGTATACAACAAAATGGGAAAGGTTACATGAAACAAGTAATCTGAAACAAAATATGGCTAGTTGGTTATTGGATACAATCTATTCATGTTAACATTTCTTTTAGTGTATTCTTTGTGCATTGGTAAATTCTATCAGTTCAAAAATGCTGATTTACACTAATGTATTGGTTCACTTTCAAATAGAAATCAATTTTGAGAACGAGTATGAATAATATATATTTGTCGTATGAGATAACAGGAGTAAAGTCGAGATAATAGGTTCTCTATATTTACTTCACTTCACTTCTTCACGAAGCAATGCGTAAAAACAAAAGTGAAAAAATTTACAGGCAAGGACATAACAAAATATAGTGTTTCTCATTGAGATTGGTTGCCTTTGTTGGTATACATATTTCTAGTAAGGAGGCCCTGTACACAAATTCAATTTTTCAAGCAAAAAAAAATTCTGAATTACTAAAACTTATGTCGTTTGTCTAAGCGAAGATATCTACACAATAAATTATACTTCTCAGATTACTCCATGTTGTTTTGAAAATAGTGGTTGCACAACGCATGTCCAGTAAAAGTTAACTGTAATATGATATAAAGTCGAATACTTTTTTTTTGTTTGCATGTGTGGATGCAGTCCATATGAGAGCCTTTTTTTAATCTTTACTCCGTTCGTATCTTCGTTATACATCATGATAGAAGGTTGAAAACTTTATCACATACGTCCTATCACAGATCCAACATATCCTCCAAATACTGAGTTTAACATTAATTTCTCCGAAAATAATGTTAACAGAGTATATTGATCGATATTTTCGAGTTTCAGATCCTGGATCAGATACTCGTCAGTTACTATTTGCTAACATAATAATATTCTCTATTATTCATTCAAATCCATTGGATAGCTGTGTATGGTCACATTTAATTTATGGATTAATGGATTTTAATACAAATAATAGTAAGAAGAAATACTTGACGAATAGCTGTACCTAATCGTATAAAAAATGTATGGAATGGTTTAGATAGTACTGTTATAGTAGTAACAAATCAAGATTTATCTGTTCTTCGTTTTTAAGTGTGGATATTAGCAAGAAACTTTAGAATATTTCAAAGATTTGTTGATGAATTATATAGATCTATAAAATATGATTTATTTTCTGATTGTACAATATCATAATTAGATGATCCTTGTACTTGTGGTAAGGGATCAAGTAATAATGATGGATTTGAAAATGGTAAATGATGATGTATTCATATGTTGTATAAATCGATGATTTTATCATGATTATTCAAATAATATTTATGATGATCGGATATAGTCATACTGTTTGAGATTAAGATTACGATTGTTAGATGTTTTGATAATTTAAATTAACCATAGAAACAAAAGATACTCATACAGTAGATATTTTGCAATAATTAAAATAAAAGAAAGTTTATTTTGATCTAACTGTTATGGACAGTTGTTTACAATAATAAAAGCATATATAAATTAGAATGATTTTCTTAATTTAATGATATCGATAAATGTTTATTGAGTTCTTATTTTGAATAGTTATATGCTAAGAAAAGAATATCTTTGTTTTACTGATCACTAAGTAGAGTTTATTTTAACTATATGACATTAAAGTTAGGTATTACAGCTTTGTAGTGAAATTATTTGATTGTACTATACATAAAAATGAAAAACAGATCAATTCGATATTATTTGTATAGTCATTGAAATCTAATAATGGTTCTAACTTTACTCATATACTTATAAATGATTTCCAAAAACGAAAAGGAAGATGTAATTAATAATCGCATCATAGACCAAGTGTTTGATATGGTAACAATATATTTGATTATATCAATTATGACAAAATTCGACTTTCACATAATCAAAAACATGAATAAAACTTTTTTTCGCTCGAGTATATCACTCAGAAAAAACATATGAACATTTCGTCTGAACATGTTTTATATAAATAAAACGGAAAAATAAGTTATCTTTGGTTTTTTCTTTAGTATGAATATTTCTTTTATCATTATCGTTTCCTATGTAATCAATCATTTATTTCAGATTAAAAAGAAAGGAATGAAACTGAATTCCACAGATTCAAATTTTCTCATGTGACATCTTTTATTTTTTGATAAAAACGAAAATATATGCATAGAAGATAACAGTGCAATATGCAAAACATAAGAGCGAAATATGTCACATAGCCAAAAAAATATCATTTTTTATTGAAAAAATTATTCTTAAATGAAATTTTCTCCCTTAATAGCAGATGTAATTTTGCTTTATATTGCTAACACTAGTAATAATTATGAAATTAATTCTCATAAAAAGATATTTACTGATTTTTCTTTCATTAAAACGTTTTTCTAATACACAAAGTGATGTCATTATTTTCACTTTCCCAATTCCCACATATTTTTTTGTACTTTTACGATTGTAATCATCAACGTACTTTTACAAAAAGAAAGGTGAATAAGAGAGAAAAAAATATCAACGCACAATAAAACAAACTATAATACATCACTGAAAGATAATGTTATTATTTCATGAAATATAAAAGTCGTTTTAGTAACCTATTTACAAAGGACACTGGCATTGCCTGGATGTTTTGTGACTCTTAAACAGTAATTATTAGTTTTACTGATTCATTTTTCTCTCTTTATTTTATTTTTACTTGAAGAAAACGATCGTAAGCATGTGCAAGAATAAAAGTAATTTTTTTTCCGATTATAATGAATTAATTCTACCAAAGATAAATAGGTCATTTATGTATCATGTATTTTTCCTATGTAGAAAAATATGTTTTTAAAAGTCACGCGGAGACGGTTTCTTCCTATTATTCACTAACTAAATATACTAAATTGTATAAATACAGCATTTAATTGAGAATAATCTATATTCTGTTGATTAAACATAAACAATTGCGTAATAAATAAAATAATTATGATAGATTTTACAATTGTTTGGCTTGATATAGACTCATCGGACCCAAAGAGTACATTTCGTGCTAAACTTGGTGATGTTGAAACATTTGCTAATGTCAATGATTGTATTCAATATATTCAATTTCATTCAAATCAGCCCATTTATCTTATTGTGTCAGGTACATTTGCTAAACAAATTGTTCCAGAAATTTATGAATCATCGAATCTTGTAGAAATTTTTGTTTACTGTGGATCAGTTATTAATTATGTAGAATGGGCAATGGATTATTGTGATAAATTAATGATATTTGATCATGGAGATGATCTTTTAGAACGATTATGGAATGTGTTAGAATCATATTTACGTCAACGAGCTACGTCTTGTTTAAAATCTGCAGAGGAATATAAACAAAAAGCTCTACAATATAAACAGTCATGTGATTAAAAGAATTTCTTGTTGTATTATGTGTTTTTTGTTTCAATAAAAATCTAATTCATTCATCTGAAATAAGTTTTTAAATATTATTAAATAATAATCAAAAAGTATACGAATATGTTACTTACTTTTTTTTTCTATATATTTGAGATTTAACCGAAAGTTTTGGTTATCATGTTTGAAGGATTCTACCGGATAATGTAACCTATTTAAAGGCTTTAAAAAAACTAGAAGCAATTTAGTGATAGGCGGCTACACACTCATATCCACATTTACAAGATAATAGCAGATGCTATGTATACGAGGTTGTAGTTCATCGAAACCTTTACGAAATCCTATGTACGCAAAAAATATTTTGCAAATATTTTCGATTAATACTAAGGGTTACAATATTCAGTAAGTTATCATACTTGGGTGTGGGTGTGGGTGTGTAGTCATCTATCAGTAAATTGTCTATAGGTCCTTTAAAGTTCTATTAAATTTGATTTTTCATTTTGTAATGGGTCACGTTATTCGATAAGATTCTTTTAAACGTCATAGTCAGAACTTTTGATTAATTCTAAATAATTCAAAGTGAAAACTTTAGAGAAAAATTAAGATCCAAATAAGAAGTTTTGTATCATTAGTTTGTAGATTTTTTGATGATACACGATAGTTTAAAAATATTTAAACATTTTCCGAAATTGTTATGTCATATAAATCAAAAGTAATCAAATCTAAAACAGTTCAACTAATGATATTGTATCATTCGAATCAGTATATAAAATGAATTCTAGTTATTCGAAGGATTTTTACATATTGTAATGAACGTTTAATAGTATTGAAAAAATGTTTGCATAAATGCAATGTGTAAAATTTATTCTTTTAATAAAAATGAAATGAATAATTTGATAAGAATTGTTTCTATTTACTTTATGTCACACAATACGTGCTGAGATTTTCATTCTAATTGATTAATTAATAGATTTAAAACTCTTAGCGTGTATCTTATTGCAATGAAGGTCGTTATTAATATTCTCAATTTGAATTAATGAAAAGAATATCTCTCTTTTCTTTTGAATACAAACAATGCTAAAATAATCAGCAAGATGTGTGCTACTCTCTACAGTATTGATGTATTTTTATTTCCTAGATTGTAAGAATAGGGTTTAGAAACGAGAATTGATTTCACTGCACGTATCGATTTTGTCGATAATATGGCCCCAATTGACCTCATAACTTTGGCACAAATAACTATGTTTTCTTGAATTGTATGGCTAATTTCTAGAACATTCGCCGACGCTATCATTAACATAGCTCAAAATGGTTGTGTCCGATCACCTGAATAAAAAACATTAATTAAACTGTTCAGTATACTTTGATAGATAGATTAATGTCGTATAAATGTCAATTCTTGCCTAAATATGGATCGTTGAAAATTGATTAGTTAATATCAAATTATAACTATAATTAATAAAGTTTACATTTCATAAATATTTTTACTAATGTTTTCTTCTAAATTTACACAGGTCTCATATAATTATTTAAAAAAATAACTATAGAAGAAAAAAAAATTGGATTTGCATATGAATCGTTTCGCTCTATAATATCAAGTCTGAGACATAATTGGTTTACAATCTGGGATTAGGTGAATCGTCACATGATGAATGTTACTTGTGACTAATCTCAAAATGTAATGTATTTGAAAATAGTGCAAAAGAACTTCTATAACCATAATAGTCCACGATACCTAATACAATTTTTTTTAGATTTCCCATAGCACTTTTTTCCTTATTGTCTAACGACATCAATACGTATACACAAATAATACTTATAGAGACACAGTTTGAACAGCAAACAAAAAAAATAAGGTATATTATTTCAAAGAAATGATTTTTTGTTGATTATAGTTATGTGTTCATACTTATTTATTATATTTTAATTTATTAGATACATTATCTCGACATTAATACATTATTGAGCAATTCTCCAATCACATTTAATAATTAATAATACTCATCATTTTTATCTCACACGAATCGCTCAATTCCGATTGTATTGTTAGATGATCTTTTTCATAGATGTTTGAACTATAGTTAATCACATATGCATTCCCGTTTATATCTGCTGTTAATCAAAGAATGAGCATATTCTATGGTGGTATTAGGACTTTTCATCGTACGATATTTCGTCGCCGACAAATTATTGCAGATAAATGATTGCATTGGTAAAACATTGCAAAAACAAAATTTAATAATCTACATTAAGATTTAAAATAACTACTTGTGTAACTATGATGAAAGTGGATAATGGCGAATGAGTGATACTACAGTCACTCTCACTCTCTGAGAAAAAATTTTCAAGTAGATTGAATAATCTAAAAATTTTTTTCACTGGGACAAATTGAAAAATTATTAAAAAAAGGAGATTTTGCTAGCAATCTGAAAGACTTTTCTGGTAAAATTTTTATTGGATATAGCTGTACTTTCGACATCACCGATCAATATTTCTCATTAATCATATGCAGTCAAAACTTCAACTTTTCACTTTAGAATACGGAAATATTTTAGGCAGAGAAGTTGGGACTTATAGCAAGCACTGTCTATGCACAAAATTAATTGATTCGTTTTCTTATTCTATTTTATCATGTGAATACCTAACTAGAAAAATTCTATTCATTAAAAATGAAATTCAAGCATATTTTGGTGTTTGAAATTTTATTTAATAAAGTAGAGTCCCTTTTATTTAATAGTGTTACAATATTTATTCATTTCATTTTAACACAGTAGATTTTCAATATAATATAACATCGACAACAGATAACAAACAGTTTTTATATTGACTCACGAGTATATTCAGTGAATTCAGAGTAATGTTGCCTAATACATGAAGGTATAGAATAAATAAACTATACTAAAAATTTTGTTTCTATTTTACTTTAATATTTCTATTATAATAAATCCATTTTTTATCTTAATTCATTTATCGTATTAGAAAAGTTATCAAAAATTTGAACTATTACTTTAACTTTTACAAATAAACATCTTCATGCTCGAACTATATATACATTTGTTTTTGGAGCGCCTTTTCTTTTATTGTGATCTTTGTCATAAATAACGCATGGCACATAAATAATGGTTCTTTCATTGTTTTTTTATATATTTTAATCATGTTAAAATTAAAAAGATCAAATTTTTTATTCTCTACACCCTTTTGCCTATCTCAAATTGTTCGATTAAAATTTGTCAGTTTACTACGATCTATGAAATAGATTAATCTAAGAAGCACAACTTTTTAACAAGCAAGTTTTAATAGGTACTTTCATGAAAGGTCCAAGAAAAAGCATAAAATATTCGAAAAAACTTTTCTTTTATGTTAAACTTTCTGTAGAACTTTTCACGCTGGTTATTTTGGTAAGAAAATCTTTTTAAACTTCATTGAGAAATGACAATATTATATTTAAAATATTAAACAAGCTTGAAATACAGGTTTTGTTTCTGATAGGTGCCTGCGAAAAGTCGATTAGTATATCTCAAAACGGATGTGTATCACGGCGAAATGTGACATCGTAGATTTTGTAGAGGAAAAATTGCTCTATTCAAGTTCTTGTAGTCGATTTCTTAGATGCACTCGAATACTATGATACATCTCAATGAAACACTGCATATGATATTCATATAAAAAAGAAAACATGATATCTTTTACTTTTACGATAAATATTCTATACAATCTTTTTTCAAGATCTATTCAGAGTATTTGAGTAAATCTAAGACACCGACTATAGGATTTTGTAGAGCAAATTTTCCTCTACAAAATCTACTAAGTCACAATTCTCCACAATAAAGCCATTTAAAGATACTTTGTTCCTACTAAAATCTCTCTGTTAGAAAGTTATAGTTTATATATAAATCTGTTTCATAGGTTGCAATAAACTAATGAATCGCAATCGAATTAGTTGGAATAAAGAAGATTGTATAGAGAATTGAAAGGCACATATGTTAATAAAAAAGTTTAGCCTTTAAAGTTTTAACATGATTGAAATATACACAAAACACTAGTAGGACTATAATTTCTGCATCACTCGTTACTTTAAGTATCAATGCACAACAACACTTTCGTTCTTTCTTTCTTCTGTTAAAGAATAGAGGAAGAATAAAAATAATGTTTGTTAATATTATATATATTGACAGCACATGTCGATTCGAAAAACATAGATGCAGAAGGAAGAATAAAAAAAAGGAGACCAACATCCTCTGCACATGAAGCAATCGAAAAAAATAAATACAAGAACAAAAACGTCACGTGTTCTACCACCTTGAAGCAGTGTTATTGAATAAAAGCATGTGAATTGTATTCGACATTATTTGCTTCTTGCTTTATATAATTAAGATGCAGAAAATACAATGTAATATACAGATAAATTTTACTCTATATATAATAAAAAGAATAATTTGTTATTATGAAAAAGTTTAGTAGGAAGTGTTAAACAACAAAATCATTTCAATTTTAAATGGATGTCAATGTGTCTAATATTGTTTAAGCGATAAGACTTGTGTATCAGTGTCTTATTCCGTAAGGTGCCAGATCTGCAGCATCTAAAATCACTGGATCTAAACGACAATAGTATTTTTTATTTTAGAATAAAAATTCCTTTACATTGAAAAAGCTGATCGGTTCGCTTCAATTATTTTTGTCCATCGTCCATATAATACTTAATGCAGCAAGTACGTGCTATTACAAAATTAAAGTATACTTTTCAAAAACTTATTTTTGTATATAATTTGATTTTTCTTTATAACTATTCAGAACACTTTATTTACTTCTTTCTGACTTCTCATATAGTTATATATTTATTTATAGTATTGTTACATTACTTCGTCAATATATATTATAGTCAAAATATATCTCAAAATGAAACTAGAGGCAGTTGAAATTACTTTTAAAAACTATTTACGTATCTTTGTTACTTGAAAGTTTATATTCTTTTTTTTAAACAACTATGCTATGATTTACAGCGTCGAAATTCGAAATAAATAGTTAAAGAAATCCAGTTGAGATTGTATCTATCGCTAATAAAAATGATTAAATAATAACTTTTCAAGGCGGAGCTTTTATATAGACTTTAACACTTCACTGTGCTATCATGATTACCTATTGCCAAACATTTGGTGATATCGGTATTATCCACTCTCATGCTTATAATTTCCGACACTTGTATTGATTTTGGACACTGATGATTCTCAATACCTAATGGAGCAACATAATCAGTTGGACTTGTTACTTCATTACCTGTAATAAAGACATAAACATATTAGATATGTAGTGGACTATAGCCTTCAGAGGATTTTACCTAAATCCGATGTAACCATGTCAAAGCAATAACAATATGATAACACCTGTTGACGATAAAGTGTGAGAGTTGAATAATTGAGCCTTAGTACAAAACACAAAATTGTATCATTAAGCTTTCATGTGAAACATTGTCTACAGTAAACCTCTTCAAATTTTTTTAAAAGTAATTTCTCAAAGGTATCTTTTTCTGCTAGGATTTATGATGACAAATAATTATCCACTGAGAATCATTTATCATGTTGAATATATTTTTACAACTAGCAATTTCTTTTATCTGCATTGGACTGATATATTCTTTGAGTTGTATCTCCTAATTAAATATAATGTAATACTTTCTAAATGTTACTTGCCAAAAATCTTTTTTTGTACAAGTCAATATTTCATATCACTGAATACACTCAGAGACTCTTATAAATATTTTTTCAAACTTCATTTTCTTTTTCTTAAAAGAAAAACTCATCCTTGGTAGGGTTAACCTATTTACTGTGATGGCATCTATCAGAGAATCTCATCACTACCAACCTAATAGGTCAAACTGACTCTAATAGAATACGTTTTTCTGAAACCTTCATCAAAGAACTAATCTTGTGTAGTTTTAAACGCTCTTTTCAATGATATATTTGAAAGTTAGTCTTGCTTTTATTGTGCCGAAGAAAAATAAAGTAAACTGATGATATACATTCGCCACGATTTGTATAGATTGGCTTTAATGTTAGCCACTAATACGTGACACCGTTGCGAATGTATATCATCAGTTTACTTTATTTTTCTTCGGCACAATAAAAGCAAGACTAACTTTCAAATATATCATTGAAAAGAGCGTTTAAAACTACACAAGATTAGTTCTTTGATGAAGGTTTCAGAAAAACATATTCTATTAGAGTCAGTTTGACCTATTAGGTTGGTAGTGATGAGACTCACTGATGGATGCCATCACAGTAAATAGGTTAATCCTACCAAGGATGAGTTTTTCTTTTTAGAAAAAGAAAATGAAGTTTGAAAAAATATTTATAAGAGTTTCTGTGTATTCAGTGATATGAAATATTGACTTGTACAAAAAAAATTTTTGGCAAGTAACATTTAGAAAGTATTACATTATATTTAATTAGGAGATACAACCCAAAGACTATATCAGTCCAATGCAGAAAAAAGAAATTGCTAGTTGTAAAAATATATTCAAAATGATAGATAATTATCAGTAGATAATTCTGTGTCATCATAAATCCTAGCAGAAAAAGATACCTTTAGGAAATCACTTTTAAAAAAATTTGAAGAGGTTTACTGCAGACAATGTTTTCACATGAAATCTCAATGATACAATTTTGTGTTTTGTACTAAGACTCAATTATTCAACTCTCACAATT
>JAJEKB010009241.1:0-11115 GCA_022393335.1 Macrotrachela quadricornifera | reverse complement strand
GCTAAATATACTAGTAGTTAATTGATGTACATTTATATATTATGTTGTGAAACTGTCGTCTGAGATCTACATACCAAAATCGTTATTGTCTTTATGTGAAAAAACAACACTAATGGTGTAAATGAAGATTGAGTGGGAAAATCAATTAATACTTGCAACATGAATAGATCAGAAAAATTATTGATTTTTTCGTCAAAGGATATAATGTCAATGATTATCATTTTATGTCACTATTTTTAAACAACTGTAGCATATAGCTTGTAATAAAAACTTGTCAAAAACTACGGTTATTTCAATCCAGATAAATGCAACTGTCTCGCATTACTCATGCTAACCAATTAGAAGTGGTTTTTCCTCACTCACAATTGATGATACTCTATGAGTAAAACTTATAGTTACAGAGAAACCGTACAAAAGTAAGATTGTGTAAAATGTTCTTTCATAATTCATTCTATTACAACGGATAAAATATCTATTTGAAATGATATTTTTTTAAACCAAACAAGAGACCAAAAACATTTTTCAAAATTTGCAAATACAAGTATGACGTCAATTTTTATTATTTTTTATATTTTTACTGAAAGTAAGTCATATTTTTATTTGTTTTTATTTTTCTAAGCTTTTAAAATTATTTTAACTAACAATATTTTATTTTTTTGTATTTTTACGCCTATTAAAATATTTTTTTAATGTTTTTGAGTTTTCTAAATTTTTTATATTTTGTAGTTTAAAAGTTTTCATTGATCCATAATAAAAATAATAAGAAAATGGAAATCTCAGTTATATTGTCTACTTTAGCAACTGTAACGCAATTCGATTGTAATCAAACACATACTATAAACTCATTGATTTAAAAAAAAAATTTATTATATGTGAATACACAATCGTTAGTTTTATGTTCATCATGTGTTTTCGATACTCTAGCTCAAAGTTGTATTTTGTTGACGAATAAAATTTGAATTATTTTACCATGATAAATTGTGATGTGAGAAATATTATCTTTTACTGATATAAACATTCGCAATAAATTATATTTTGATCGATTGAATAGATGGTAAAATATGTCATATAGATTCTTAAAAATAAAGTCTTGTTAACTCATTCGCCATGATGTGATCCATCGGTGGATCCGACTTAAAAAAGTTGGATATATCCACTTTACTTTATTAGTATGGACTAGTTTCTATTGTCAATTATAGGAAGAATTTTAACGTTTTTATTTATAAGAGAAAAATCGATAAATGCTACGTTAAAATATGCTAGGTAGTTTCAAAAAGCAAAGATGATCTTATACAATATTCAGAAAAATATACAGCACATATATTTTCTATCAGTTAATATGAATCAGTAAAGCTTTTCGGGCCTCGCTAGTTTTAGGATTCTCGTTAAAACTATTTAGCATATCTTAACGTGACATACATAGATTTTTCTCTCATAAATAAAATAGATATATTCAATTTTTTTTAAGTGGAACCCATCGGTGGGTATCATCGTGGCGAATCGGTTAAGTTTAGATGTCTCAAAAACTTATATTACTGTGACGGATTAATCTATGTGATGTAACATAGATCCCCGTTATAGACCTTAGTAATCAGAGTCAAATGTCAACGAGAATGTTTCCATAACAGTAGAGAGACGTGTATGCTTCCTTAGGAAAAAGAGAAGTCACGTCAGTTTTACCAATGCTCACACATTTCTGTACTTTTCTACAATCTTCCAAAACATTCTGTGAATACCTAAGATTTCTACTATTGATTCCAACTAGTCTGAATATTGGGAATTTTGATGTCTACAGAATGGCCCGTACATGACATACCGATAAGAAATTTGGATATCTTCAATGTGACTCAAGCAAAACGGTTGATTTTTTTTTATTAAGGATAGAGACCATGGATCTACTTTGCAATTTTTTGTCACATACTACACAGCCATTTATTATTTCAGATCATTTGTTTTTTTGCAATATCTAGTCTTTGAATGGTGTATAACGTCCTCATGAAAAGCCAGATATAGATCGAACAGGAAAAACATACAAATATAGGTCTACGTAGATTCCAAGACACTCATAATGTTGTATATGATTTTGCGCTTTCTTATAATTGCCATCCGCTGCATATCGATTTATTTTTGAAATAAAAAACTTACGCATCGTTTGCGTGTTCATCTCTCATATTTTCTCTGTAGAGTAATAAAGTTTTACTATTTCTTGATCAAAACCAAATTTCTGTATTAATCCATTTCTTCACATCATACATTCTGATATTACCTCCATAAGAACTAATAAATATGTCTCTATAAAGAAAAATATTTAGAGATCTATAGTATATAATAGAATACCTTACATAAAGCAAAACCATCATGTTTTTTAAATAGTTTCATGGGGTGGGCATACGCGGATCCCAGAACACTGTTGAAGTTACAAAATAAGGATGATAACGGAAGATTGATACATTTCTTATAGCATGTTCTAAGTAATGCCATTACGTACTTGGGTCATGTAGTAAATTTATTTATTCTTGATAGTAAAGTAAAGAATTTGCTAGTTCGTATATAACTGCATTCGTTGTGCAAGGCAGATTATAGCATTATTTTAATTATTATAGATGAAGACGATAATAATTTCTTAAAAAATAGTGAACAGTTATATGTACATGATAACTATACAAAAACTATTTTGCCTATAGTTTTCTCTGAAGTAGTCTCAGCAGGTAATCTTTTCAGATGGGGTAGCTTAGTAGTTGAATTAGCAAACCTATGCACTTTTTATGGGAAACCTCGGAGACACAGTCATAAACTTTTCCTTGTCAGTATCACATTACCTATCAGTAGTGAAACTTTTACGAACTATTATTTTATGGTAGCTTTTGTGATTCATATTCAAGACAATCCATATTGTTTTTAAAAAAAAGATTGTATATGAATGTCTGTTCATGAGTATCAGAGATCTCTTTAGCTTTTTTATTTTAGTTCGCTTTTTACTTCGAACGATGAGAAAAAAAAAAACAATCAAAGCATGTAACACAGAGAAAGAAAACGGAATGGAGCAAGAAGGCAGAAATGCGAAAGGCGAATAGAAAGAATACAGGCAGTGATTGCCGAAGCAATGTAAGGGTATGTAAACAATATGCTTGCAAGAATGAGTAATGGATGAAAGTTGCCATACTCACTTATGTTTTCTTCTTTTTCATTACCACTAACCTGTTTAGATGAATCATAATGATTGTAAATTGACTTTGCTTCTTTGCTTGGTTGCTGTTGATTCAGTATTGGTTATTACATCATCATTTTTCAAGCAGCATGTGCTTGTAAGAAGCTCACTACAGACATTTATAAGTAAGTGTTGTTTCGAGCTCTTTTTCTTATTTCTCAAACTGTATAATACCAATAAAATTATAATAGATCGGTTACTGATTACTAACCGGCAAATAGAATGAATATGAATACCTCACTAAATTTTTCCGAGCATCAATCATCAGAACATACCAATGATCTTCCTGATTATTTACCTATTTCATCTACGAGCGAACAAACAACGTGTAGTCAATGCGGAATGGAAATTGATATAGACCAGTATTCTGTTCACTTAGAACAATGTCTTGCCCAAGAAGACATAATTCCGGACGATTCCAACATAGGACAATGCCCATTGTGTAGTCAAATGGTCAAAAATCTACTTCAACATTGCCAAACATGCATGATTGATAATGTTAATGAAAACTATGAATCATTGGAAGCAACATCTACTCTACAGGTATGTAATAATCTTTTCTAGATTCTTGAAAATTTATCTATCTGCGTCAGACTTCATGGGTAACTAAATACAGTTTTGAAAAATGTTTTCTTTTTTTGCTAAAAAGTTGGAAGAGTTTCACAAAACATCTTTCGCAAAAAGAAGTATTCGAGTTTCAGACGATTTTCTTATAAGATATGCATGCGTGAATGGATGATGTACTTTATGTCTCAAGTCAGTCCGAACTTTGGACATATTTATCTTTTTGATTTTCATCTATATTGATATTACTTCGAATTTGAAGAATACATATAGTAAAATTAGATTTTATGTAAAACCATTCTCTAAATCAAATTTAGAATGATATCGATTAGGCATAGTTATTTGCCTATATCTGCTACAGTTCATATGCTTAAGAAACTCATAAGTAATTCTATGCATACCATCTGAACAATCTTATGAAGATTTCACAGGAAAATTGAATTTCAACTGAGATTTGTATCTCGTAAAAATTCACTAAAATATATCCAAGGAAAAGAGAAACGCGTAGTAATTGATAATAGGAAATTGTCAATATTTTAATTGTGATTTAGATTAATTCACAAACAGTTAACACTTCAAATCGACAACTCACTAAAGATTGCATTTGGTGTTTCAAACCAATTGCCGTAGTTGATTATGTCACTCATGTACAAGCATGTATTCCTCCATCACCAGATGATACCAATTTCAGAACTGCGAATGAACACATAAGAGATTCATGTTTGAATTGGTAAGTCATTTGTGTACTATTTTTTCTTTTAAAAAATTTCTAGCCAATACATGGATTCCATTCAGTACAGTTCATACGCGAATACATAAAATAAGACTTTATTTTTTTTTCTTTCAAGCATGAAAATTTGAATAGATTTCATTTTTTGTCTATTTCTCTAGATATTATTTGATGGAACTTTAGAACTTTGATAGTGTTAAGAGAGAAGAAGAAAGGATATAATAAAAGTAATATTTTGTAAAACTAGTTCACTTTTATTATTAAAGAAAAATAGATCCAAATTGTAAAGTTCTTATGATTTCTGTTTGATCGTAATAATGAAATTCTGACAGTTTTAAAAGGTTATTGTTTATTGAAAAAATCATTATATCGTTTCTTATGTTCATTTTCATTGTTAAAATATGATGCAATATTTAATAATATTATGTTTTCTTCAATCTAGTGCATCCATTGTTAGTCAAACTGATGGTTCAGGTTTTCTAATTCCATGTCCATCGCGTCATGTCTATTGTTTACGGTGTCTTCGAAATTCGATGAATACATTTCATGAATCAAAATCAATTCCCGTGTGTCATTCAATGTTTTGTGACTATCAACTCTCTCGGCATGATCTATCATCAATTCCTCTCGAACAAAATACTTTTCGGCGTCTTTTGGATCTTGTCCAAAATCAAGAACGTCCTCGATGTTCTCGATGCCATTTCTACATCGATTTAAATACTATTGCTGATTTTAATCAACACATTGACTCGTGTGATCTAGAAAATGCTGTACATTGTGATTATTGTCATTGTCCATATAAAATCACTCAATTGGATGAACATATACGACAATGTCGTAATGATCCAATGTATCGTCAACAAAAGTTGGTCGATTTTATTGTTCCACGAACTAAATATCCATTTAGTCCTCAGCAGATCGATTTTTTTATTGAAATACAAAAGAAAAATCATCGATCTATCAATGCACTTGCACTTGTCGAAGAACTTGCAGAATTCGGTAAGGTCTATGTTTTTCTTTCTCTTATAACAAAGTCTGAAGGAAAATAAATCTAAATAAAAAATCTTCGTTAGAGTTCGATTCTGTAATGATAATCTTGAATGAAATATTTCTAATTGTAGAATCCATCTTTCCATTTGAATTGCCTACTCGTGAATGTGATACATGTATGGAATCATGTCTATATGATGATATATTTGTTTTTGGTTGTCCTGATAGTCATAAACTGTGCTACAAATGTTATGAAATATCATGTAAAACAAAGATGAGTAAAAACGAGATTCTAATATGTGGTATTTGTACGTATCAACTTCCATATGGTGAACTAAAACAATTGCGAGTTTCATCCGAAGAACAAGATCAATTTGTTGAATATCAAGTGCAGAAAACATTCGAAATTTACGCAGGTAGCAGTAGAGGTGTAATCAAATGTCCCAATCAAAATTGCAAATGGGCATTCGAACCTGAAAATTCGATGGAACGTTTTCGTGTGGTATGTCAACTATGCAGTAATGAATTTTGCTCATTGTGCAATCAACAGTATCATTACCGAACACACTGTCAACAGTTAGTCGAGATAATGCAACAATGGTTCTTTTGGTGTAATACAGGTTGAGTATTTAATTAAATTTATAATATATTTTAATTTATTTCTTCACATTGTATTTCAAGAGCGTGCTCGCTATCTAAAGACAAAAGCAAAAGAAGATGCTGCCTATATAGCTAGATTGAAGGAATATGAGCGACAACAGAAAGCAAATTTGACACGAAATACAGCGTTGCGACGTCGATATAATGAATTAATGTCCGATGAAAAATATAAAGAAAAGCACTGTCGTGTTTGTCCACATTGTGGTCGAATTGTAGAACATACGGGTGGTTGTTCATCAATGGTGTGTGGACAAGATTTTCACGGTGGTAATAATCAATCAGGTTGCGGTCAAAGTTTTACATGGGATCAGGCAAAACCATATGTAGCATCACCCGAGCGAAAAGCAGAAGATGTTTTGGGTGAACTATTTGATCCTAAAAATAAACTTGTCGTACACGAAAATATCGAGTAAGTGAGACCAAAAAAGAATTCTTTTTCTATCAATAATTTTTTTATTGAACACTTTTAGATGCGATGGCTGTCATAAAACTGTTCGTGGCATTCGATTCGATTGCATTCATTGCCCTTCATTAATCTATTGCGAGAATTGTGAACAAAAATTTACTCTTCAGCATTCAAATCAAAATGAACAGGAAGGAAAGCCGCAACATGTTTTTCGACTTATTACAGCACCTAACACACAATAAACAATTTCTGCTCGTGATTTTTTTCATATGAAATAAATAAATAAAAGTCGTAATGATTGAAGAAAGAGTGAATAATTCCGACTTATTCTTTTTTTCGCTGTGTTAAACAACAATCATTCAAAGGCTATAATGAAAACTGAGATAAACCCCACAGAATTTGTTATACTATTTATTTATATCTAACTGAGTTATTATGAAATGAAAATTTTTCATTTCAATGTGAAACTCTACTACAATCAAACGATGAACTGTTTCGACAGTTCAAATAATATTTTCTGACTTTTACCGATAAATTGTAAACTTGCAGTTAAGTCAGATTAATGTATTGATTCATCATATGTAATGCAAAAGTCTTTGTAAAAAACATGTCAGCACTTATTTCTCACTTGTAAGATCAGTACATCAACAGTTGATAAATATTGTTGTGAGTAATAAGAACTGTTTGAATAATCTCTATTCGTTTCAAAGTTTAATCATACTATTGCGTCAGATTGTTTATTGTTTTCTTATGTACGTATTACATTGCTATTGTATGTCTGACAAAAGTAATCATCGACTAGAATTCTTGCATCACTTCAATAAAATGGACTCGCAGCATCTTATTTTTGCTGTTAACTTTCATACACATGGTTAGGAAAAAAGTCAACTATATTTAATAATATGAAGAGCGTAAGGATAAAAAAATATGTCTTACTGTGAAATAGTGACAATCGAGATAAAAATATTGCATAAATTATTGCTTAATCTCTTCAAATCTTCTCTTCGTTTATTTTCGTTATTTTCATCTCGATTTTCGATCAATTTTCAAGAATAATTTTATGAACTTATTGCTGCGAACACCTTCTCTTCCATTGTTAACTAAAGAACAATTTTCCGATATCTGAAGAAATCACAAACATAAAAATTGTAGGAAATATTTAGAGTCCAAGGTTAATCGTCATTAATGTGATAGATGCCAAAGCTCGTGAATCTATTTTCAGATATAGATAAGAAAACAATTAACAGTTTATCTTATGAACCATTTCACTATAAAACTTCGTTGAATTGAATGAAAAACTTAAGAGAATACATAATCTACTGACACTACTGATATTTCTTTAGTTTTTACCGAAAGATGCTGAATCATTTTTGATAGTATTCAAACGATCCAATCAACATGCATTATTTATGTATAGATTATCATACACTCTATTTTAGTAAGACAACAACAAAAACTTCTTTATTTATTTAATATAAAATGACTCCTATTAGATTCGAAATAAAGACTACATAGAAAACTAAATTGTTCATGTACATCAATGATATGCATGTTCCACTACAGAAAGTGCTAACATCGTTGCATGAACTCGATTATTGGTATTAGGAAGTTGTCTTTTTATCATTTTATGATATAATCGAATAAATTCTTGTCGATATATTCGACCGGAAATCATGTAGATTGCACAACCAATTGTGTATGATAGATGAAATGGTAGAATAAGAATAATTCTAGCAAGATGAAAACTTGAATTTAATTGAAATGATGGATAGATAATTGACATTAAATATAAAATACATAGAGGTAATGTTAATAGAACATGAATGCCCACCTGAAGTAAAAGCATTCGAGCTAATTGCCTTTCACTACGACGATTCTGAGCATTTGGAATAACTCGTCGTCGATGAGTATTGTAAATAGTTAATGAACCAAATAAAATCATGAGGCATGGAGCAATGCAAGCAAAAGCAATTACATCAATAGAAAAATAAATATTCATTGAAGCACTAGTTATTCGAATATTACATCCTAAACCATCGTCGAAACGTATTTCTGTAGACATAGCAAAAGGAATTAAGAAAAGAGCTATAGCAATGATAGTTATAACCAGAATCCAATTAGCTACATGTACATTACTCCATTTTCGTTGTCGAGCACTTGTTGAACTTGCACACCAACGATCAATTGAAGCAAGAACAATGAAATATGGTGATATAAATGGACAAAAATTGATTAAATAAATAATTATTTTACATTGAATTAATGATCCAAGATTTGGATCTATTTGATAACCATCCATTAAGAGATAATAGGTTAATGTTATACTTGAATACAAAACATTATTGATAGCCATGACTAGAAAATATCTTGAACAAGCATGAAAAGATAGAGATCGTCGAGTGAGAATAATAATATTTAAACAATTGCCCACAACACCAAAAATAATAATTATTGGAATGATTATTCTTGTTAATTGAATACCAACTTCTAGATCAACCATTGTTACAATAGATGAATAACAAAATAAATGTAAAATATTCTTCTTTTTCTTTTTCTCTTTATAAGCTCAATACAGACATGGATGTTCAGCATTTTCTAGATTAAACCTTAGAGGCAACATTGCCTATTGAAATATAGGAAATACTTTTTCCAAAAATAAAAAAAAATATGAAAGAAGCTTAATTATTTTGAAGGTAAAGCAGTACAAATTAATTTTGATATTATTTAGTATAGAATTATTACGGAAATATATAGAAGATTTTTAGCCAAAATCAACATTGAAAACAAATTTCATCAAGAAATATTTTATTATTATCAGAGGCAACAGAAAAATGAATTTACAACCTACATATATCATGATTTCTTTCAGGTTTTTTCTTCCTTCGTTAAATCATCTCGTACTAACGTTAATTATTACTAATTTGAATCAGTTCTGAATTTTATTCTATCTTTTCAATTATTAGTTTTTCCATTTGACTAATCTTCTTTATTATGATTATTTATAAGGTTATCAAAGAAATTCTTGTCATATTTAATGAGAGAATATTGTTTATATTGAATGTTTTTTGCATTTTGAATTCATTTGCTCATACTATTTGTTTTCTTGAAGAAGTCTAGAGTTGAAATAATTAATAGAATGTCTAATTTACCTGTATTAGTAAGTACTACAATACAATTCAATCGTTATACTCCAATGCCTGTATTTATTTTGGGTTTAATTGGAAATATTTTTAATATAATGATTTTTACACGCCATACATTATTTAAAAATCCATGTAGTGTTTATTTATTAGGGTCAACATGTATGAATATTATTGTGCTTTTTTTGGGTTTACTTATTCGTTCATTAATGGATGGATTTGGTATTGATGTAATTGGACATAATTTGGTTCTTTGTCGTTTACGTTATTTCATTCTTCATCCTTCTTATGCTCTTTCATCATGGTTTCTTGTTTTAGCTAGTATTGATCGATTTTGTATTAGTTCTCGAAATATTCGACTACGAAATTTCAGTAATTTATCAAATGCACGTCGTACAATTGTTGCGAGTAGTTGTATTTGTTTATTAATGTATATTCATATTCTTGGTCTTTTCGAAATTGAACAATTGAAATTACATGTACATTGTTATGCAAAACTGGGATTATATAGAGTTATATACGATTTTCTTTTTTTTGCATCATTTAGTTTTTTACCACCAATATTAATGATGATTATGGGATTAGCTACTGTACGTAATATTCGTTTAGCACGTACTCGAGTTGATATAATGGGAGGAATTATTGTTCGATTAAAGAAAAAAGATCGTCAATTAATAATAATGCTTTTAGTACAATTGATTGCTACAATAATATGCACATTACCTCATGCAATTCAAAAACTTTATTCAACATTTACTCTTAATAATATAAAAGATCCTTATCAATTAGCTATTGAAAATTTTATGTCTCAAATAACACGACAGTTGTTATATATCAATGCTAGTATGAGCTTTTATTTGTAAGTATCATCTTTATATGTATATAAAACTATCCTCTAGATGAATTGTTATTTAGATACTTCACATCATCGTCGAGGACATTTCGTGATGAGTTTGGAATAATCATCAATAAAATGATCGTATTTATGTTTGGAAATAATAGTTGTTTACATCGTTCAATGTAGTATATTATTAATCTAAATTCTAGAATATAAATATTCAATGAAAATCGCTAATATCTGGTGATCACATAAACTTGAACCATTCAATGATGGAATGACAGAATCTTTTGTTTTCACATAATTTTGTTTTGTTTCTGTCTTATCGGACGATTATAGAAATAAATAACCAGTTAATAAAAGTAAGACTCCAATAAGTATTTAGGAGAAGATCACTCAACAATTGTTATTTTGTTATAAGTAAATGATATATCTTGTTTGCACACTTTGATTATTAATGTTTCTCGAAATGAGTTGACTTGAACTTAGACAAAGATAAAAAAGGATAATACATCTACATAACAATGTAGAAATGAGACAACAATAATATTTAATTTAAAAAAGAAAAACTAACTTCCA
>JAJEKB010009239.1:0-23489 GCA_022393335.1 Macrotrachela quadricornifera | reverse complement strand
TAATAGTCTGAAATCCATCAATCAGTAATGTACACTTTTCACCATAAAAACATTGTTTTTTTTCAAGTTTAACTGTTGGAAAATATTCTAATAACTCCATATATATTCCTAATTGAAAGAAATCAAAAGAAATTGTGGACAAAGAAACCGGCCTTTTTGAAGACATGACCTTTTAAAATAAATATGAATTTTTTCTAAAGACAATTCTTACCTGTATCTGAAAATTTGCTGATCGGGATACAATTGTATTATTCCTTATTAAGATTGCAAATAGTCGAAATCTTCTTTTCTTTTCTTATTCACGGTATATATATTTAGAGAGAGAGAGCACTATCAGATAAGATATCTGATCTCACATAAAATACTCCACGTGCGAATATTTTTTGTCTGAGCGCGCCAATAGAAAAGAAAGAGAAGAGAAAGATATGATTGTGTGAAAAGAGGTATGTTTTTATTGGCTAGTATTCCTGTGTGTACGAACGTTATATAACGTACGTGCAAATTATGCATAATGTGAAGAAGAAAAAATCGCTATTTGTCTGTCAGATCTCTATTAGATTAAATAAAAATAATGCTTTTAATGCTTTTTTTACTTTTCTACTTTTTTTGATCATTGAAATATGACGAATACATCGCTGGATGTAGGGAACAGAATATATGAGAGAGAGGAAAAAGATAAATGCAGAAAAAAGAAAGATGATATGTTGAAATAATGATGATCTTTATAGTATGAGTAAATAAATGATTGTGACTTCTCGTATGCTCTTATATATCATCTAGTTTTTGTTTTCTTTCTTCTTATTTTGTTCTTCAGTCGAGCGACCATCTTTTTCTCTTTCCTTCTATATATAAACTTATCTGCTCATTGTATTGCTTATATTCTTACTAGATTCTTATTATTTGCCATCTAAAATAGATTTATCTTGATTGCATAGGGTTGTTTGGGGGTAAAGGAGTTACTTCTTAAAAGTTAATAGGGTTATAGATACATCGTTGATCTAATCTTTCTAATAGTCGTACTTCAGTTAAAGCGTAATCAAAAGATCTGAAATGTTAATTATAAACTATTCTTATCTAGTTCTTTATACTTTGGTCTTACCAAAAATTCTCTGAGTATTAAATAAAAATATAAAGATAAGGAGATATCTCTAATTTTATTTTTTCAAATGTTGAGGATAGTCGCCATTATTAGTTTTGCCAATTTTGACCCTTTCTAACAATTTATTAAAAGTTTTTTTAAACTTTTTTTCGAAAAAATTTTTAGGCATCTTGAATACTGTATGAGTCAATCATATTTAATTTATTTAGTCGGTCAAATTTCGTTCAATAGGATTAGTTAGCCAAAAATTACATAATATCAGGTCTGACGAATGTAGTGGATATGACATTATATTGATGTCTTCTTCTGTCATATGGTTAGTAACATTGGATGAGTGTGAAGTCAAAAACGATCGTCAAGCAATTATGGACATTTTGAACCGGATGTCTCTGTTTGTTTCCATATCGCATTAACAAAAAGCTTTGGACAATTTTCAATATAATACTTATGACTTGCAGTCTTGCCTTCATCGACACTTTGTGTAAACAGGACTATTTGATTGAAAGAATATACCAAACAAAGTCTTGATTACAATCTGTCTTCTGGAACAATAGTCTTTGCACCTTAACATAAAATGTGTCACATGTGTCGCGTTTTGCAACACTATGTACGACACCTTCAAGTGCGACACGAGGTGCTCGTTGCGACATATTCTTGCACGACACATGCGACACATTGTGAAAGCAAGGTTCAAATCTACCATATGGCAAGTTTTGAATTTTTTTCTCGGAAGCATGTAATTCATATGTTTCTCAATTTAATTATTGCCACGTTGAAAATTCACAGATATCAGATCGTAGGATCTGTCCATCCTTGAAGTGAACGGATCTCCATCGGACCGCTTAATGGTAGTCCTCTCTCGATCATTGGTCGAGAATGGCGTATTCTCAACAAATAAATAATCGAGAAATAATTGTAAAAAATAATTAAGACGAAAATATACAAGTTTCGTACGTTCAACCATGTTGTTTATATATAGCTGTATGATTGAAACAAGAAGGTGAATGAACGGTTAGCAGACAGAACGAAAGAAATATATATATACGACACATTCATGCGACACATTTATTTTTAGTGTGTGACGATTCATCTTCAATCAGCGAGCTGGCATCAGATGACTTATGACTAGCCTATATAAAATGAATCCATATTCCATCAATAATAATGATAGAATACAAGTGACATGATACAACAAAATGTCACTAAGTTTTTAAAACAAATGAAATATGATTAGCTCATGCAGTATCCAAAGTACCTAAAAATTTTTTCGAGAAAGACTATAAAAAAAACTCTTAACAAATTGTTGGAAAGAATCAAAATTGGTATAACTAATAATCGCAACTATTCTCAATATTTGAAAAAATAATGTTAAAAATATCTCCTTATCTTTATATTTTTATTTAATGTTCTGAAAACTTTTGGTCAGACCTAAGTAAAACTGGAAAGCTACTACATTTTGCTTTAAATTATCCTCCACGAAGTAAATAATTCCATTTGGATTGTATTTTTACAATTGAATTCAGTCGAATTGAAACCATTTGTTGAGCCTCTTGTGCGAAGACGAAATCACTCATGGCTGCTATACTCAAGATACAATGAGAAATTATTTTATATATCATTAATTTTATTAGTCAAAACACCCTTGCTCTCAATTAAAAAGAGAATGAAAAAACGAAAATTATTAAGTAATTTTTTTTGAAAAAGTGAAAATAAGTACTTTTTGTTTATTGTTGGTATATATAGTTGCCAATAGGATAAGTACTAGGCTGTTGATAGGTGTAGTAAGGAATAGTTTGCTGGTATGCTGCAATTTGCCGCGGTTGCGTCCATATTACTGGGTAATATTCTGGAGCAGTGCGACGATTGATCTGTTCAGCCAATCGATCGTATTTGTGCGACAGATGTTTGATTTCTTGTCGATATTTTTCTTTCGTGCGCTGCAACTCTTCAATCATATCCCGCATTTTTTTTCTCTCGCTGACAAGTAGATCCTTGATTAATTCAACTTCTCGATTCTTATAGTGGTCATGCGGTGATAGTGCCCAAATGATTTGTACTAGTTTACTTCTCAATAGTTCTTTTTCACTTTTTTCATCTTCTTTGATTTCATTGAAGAAAACAATATTTTTGAACTGCACTAAGAGAAGTTTGTTTAGAAGGAGCATCGTTGTGCCATCATAGTCTGATGGTCGATCCTTTGGTACTTGATTGACAATGACTGCGAGCGAGTCAGGCTTCAGCTCATACGCATTGTGCAAGGCATTAAAGGCGATGATGTCCTCGTCTCGAATTCGACCGCTTGTCGGTGAAAACACGTATAAAATAACCGACTTTGGCCGCTTTACGAAAGCTTTCTCGATTTCCTGCTTGTTCATTTCAATACGGTCTTGATCGGCTTCAATCAGGCCTGGAATGTCAAAAATTTCATATTTATTCTCGCCTATCTTGGCCTCCACAAAGGTCGTCTTAGTTGTCACCCCACCAGCCGCATAGCGACTTGAGAACATGTTGGTATTGAGAAGAGTATTGACCAAGAAACTTTTTCCAGCGCCTGTATTTCCTAGAATAATAATACCAATTTTTTCTTTTGGAGACGACGACCTTGCTGATACTAAAAAAAATAGAGAGAGTTAATCAATTATGATAGGTCGACTTTTCCTACTCAACAAGCAATGTGCAGTGTTTCAATGCAGTCGAGCGGAAATGCTTTGAAGTGACCAAAACTTTTCTGAGTCAAGATCATGTACATCATACCACTTTTAATGAAGTATGTGTCACGCCAAAATCGTTCGTTCTATCAGCATAATGTCGCTGATATACTGCATCAACGGTAGGTTTATAACAATTTTCCCTGACTTACTCAGAAATGTTGTGAAAAGGAAATATCAAATATTGATATAAAACTTCACACAGACATGAATGTCTATCATTTGCTCAAAATTGATTACCACAATTAATCTCCAAATAAAATTCCTACTTGGGGTTTTGATTTAGGGATTTTATTTGGAGATTGATTGTCATAACCAAATTAGGGTAAATGATAACTAGCCCACCGACATTCGCCTCGGTGAAAGGGATTCATTCTGAGATTTACCATAGTTCGCATAATAATTCACGCCATATTAATCTTTTCCCTTCATGTTGTTCATTCATATTCATTGAAAAGCAATATTTTCCTGTTGAGAATAGTTATCAAACTTTACAAAGAGTCATCCTCACTTTTTTGGTATCGTCTTAAAGTGTGAACATGTCCCTATCACTAGTAAAAAAAACTCAACTCTTTGTCTTCAAGCTTCGGTGGAGATAATGAATTGTTTGTCGGTAAAGTGACTTTTGGTTCGCCCTGCATATATATATATATATCATCTTTTTCTTTCTATCCTTTTGCGTGATTCTATGACGTCATCATCTATAGCACTATAATAAGGAACGGTAATCTCTCTGTTTGATACCAAGCAAAAACTTATCAAAGATCAGGATGTTCAGCTAAATAGTTACTCGAGATGTGGAAAGGTTTCGGATTTTTGACGACCGTAGAAAGTTTCGGAAGTTTCTAGATTTCAGGGCGTCTGAAAAACTATGGAGAGCTCTGAAGAATCTAGAATTAGAGAAAATATCGAACGCTGTGGAAAATATAGAGTTTTAAATGATGGAGAAGGCTCTTGATAGTTCCAAGATTGATTGAAACATATTCGATATGGCACAAATTCGAGGAAAACTGCGAGTCCTTTACTAGTGCCTGCTATAAAACAAATACATCAACCACAGACAAAATAAGATTATCTAATGCAAAACGAGGCTATCAATATCTATCAATTCAGACTGTTTTCTCAAATACACTAACTTCTTAGTGAACATTACCATAAAGCTCTAATGAAGTTCTCCCATACCGGATCACTCAAAGCTAAGGAATGTTAAAGATTTCTTGCAGGGTTCTTTTTCAATGTTGACAAGAATCCATACTTTAGAACCTAAGAGTTTGAATTGAATCGGACAGACTTCTGATTATTTCGTTCGCTTTTGAATATGACTCTGTTAAAAAAAGGTTTACTCAACAAAGAGAAATGATAATAGATCATACCGTTAGTACTCTATAGACTTTCAATACTACAGAAACTCTCAAGAAGATCTTAACAAGCAGGACTAAGCGCGTGGAGGAACACATTCATCATACAACAATTATGAGATGAGATATTATCGATGAACCTAATTGCATTTGCATATCTATCACTACATAATTCTAACGCATTGCATCTTATACGAAACAATATAGGTGATGACCTAACTTTGTTCGAGATAATGAAGATTTTCTCTTTTTCATTTTTTGTATAAAATCTCTTGTATACATAATGTACAGTGCCTTTTCTTATTGTAACGGTAAGAAGGCCATTTCAACTACTCGATAAAGAGAGTTGGAATGGAGATCAATATATCTTACCAAATGCCAATAGACAGAAGGTGAATGTAAACAGTCCTATCAAGATTAAGTCATCAAAAAAATGGATAACAGGAGATGTGTTACAATGCACCAAGTTCCTCGAAATTTTAGTAAACCAGGATACTAACCTTCATTAAAATAAAATGGTTCTGATAGAGTGGTATTAAACCATATTCGTTGTGTCTTTTTTGAAGCACTCTCTACTTTTCTTGTAACTTGCTCTTGAAATTCTTTAATTTCCAATCCTGGTATATTCAAACAGTCTAACAAGGCCAATGTAAGAATACTATTTTTGCCCGGTCGATCACCATAAGCCACTGTACCAGGATCACACGCGTATATAACGATGAATTGCGACTTAACAGGATCACGAAGAAATCCATCCAAAGTAAATGGCGTTCCTAAGCTCGACTGATGCTCTCCATCAGTTACTTGAGAACACTTATATGTCTTGTTTTCTTTTTCAGCTCGACAACAATCGAGAATAATAATGTTCAGAAGGTTATCACGCCTATTGTTCAATGTTTGAAATATCGAGCTCATTGCAATCGGAAACTCTTCTTTCCCGATAAGTGATAAGTAAAGTTGACCCTTTAACGAAAGGACAAAATAGACAATGTGTTAATTTAGAACTTTTGTTATTGAAAAAAGATATACTATAAACTATCGCATTATTACGTGAGTTCTAGATATTTTGATGAATAGAATTACATCGTCAATCAAAAACCTCGTTTCGAAAAAAGTGATAATATATTTAGATAGCGCTTGGGAACTTTTATCATCCTATGCATTTCGGTCTTAATTTCTGTTTACTTTCTGAAAAATATTTCGAGTACAAAGAAAAATCTTTTCTCCTACTATCCTAACTTCATGAAGAATAACTTTTTCAAAGAAAAACTTTTCAAAGTGTACTTTACAGGAAACTCAACATTCAGTGCAAATTATGATATTCCTTCATGCTAAACAATAATCGGAAAACAAGGGAAATTTTTCTAGCAGAATTTTTGTGAAGCATGATCTAAAAGGAGTGTTGAAGTTTCTAGGGGTAGAAATTTGAACTTTCCCTACGTACAGTGGCAGACAGGTCAATGAGTACATGGATTCATCACAGACTTTGACAAATGGGCTATGGAAACTATCACACATCCTGGTAGAAAAACGTCAATAGCCGTCGAATACTATATTTGAGAAGCACTGCGTCAGAATATATAAAGCTCTTATTGGTTATAGTTTGGAAGAGCAAGGTAAATGAAGATATGGAAATCTATTCAATTTAAATGAACTAAAATAGGTTTCATGTAATCAGACACAATAGTTATACCCACGAAAAAAGAAGTCTAACGAAAACATTTTGAACGTATTCTAATAAACTACTATAAAACGAACTCGTTTTGAATACGAAAGACGTGCCTTTCAGACAAAACAAACGTGCTTTCTAGAAGAAAAGCGTGTCTGTCATAAAAAAAATGAATGCGTTTTACATATCAAAAATGCATTTAAAGCATTTTTCGATAGACTTTTCTTTCATGAGTAGATTTAGCGTTAATAAATGGTTCTAGATCGTCTTTCTCTAACAGTAAAAACGAATTACTATAGTTTGGAATTACTTGGAGATTGCATGTAAAGATTCGATTTCTATTTCTGGTTTAAGGTGCTAGCAGTTGGATTCTAGAAGATCTTGAAAGCTTTGAGGGAATGCTAGTATTTATACACTGAATTGTTTCAAAAATTTCAAAAGACTAACGCCTGTCTGCTTGCAGAATCCTCTAGCAACTTATACAAGAGTTGATGTTCTTTTGACTCTGTATAGACATACATCGAACAGCTGACATTATCTATATAAGTTTCGTAATGTAAACATAGGGCAACATCCTTGTTGGAATAAACAAAATGCACTTCTTACTTGACGCTCATAGCCATGCCCATTAAAATAAAACAAAACGCAATCGCCGTTTTTAATTCTCCCGAAAAACTCATTCAAGGCTTTTTGAGCTCTTTTGTGATCGACATCTAGATACGTCCAACATTTAAAACCTGAAACAGAGCCGAAAGATTTTCAAAACTTTTTTTTTCACCAACAGTGTCAATAATTAACACAAACCTAGTTTTGTTAATTGTGCGTCCATATCTTTCGCATCCTTATGGCAATTGTACAACTGGCCTTGGCCGCCATAGTTATCGTTGCCCATGATTAAAGCGATTCGTCGTTGAGACATTTTCAATTTTTCAGTTGATCTAAGTTATCAAAAAGCAAAACACGTGAAGTTTTTGCTCGTCACTATCGCTGTAAAATAAAAATAATAGTTAGGATACAGCAGAAATTGTGACTACGACATTTTTTATTTTATAAAAGATTTAGTATTGAAATTTTTACTTTGCGAATATACCCCAAAATAACTGCTCTATAATAATGTACATAACAACTCTGTCTTGGATTTAATCCTAACATTCATTTAGATAAAGTCTATAAGATAGCAACTATGCGAATATTTAACTAGCCCTTGCACAATATTCGGGTAGATTCCAGAACATTCCATATTTCTCATTTGTCTCTCTCGTGTAATATTTTATTACGTCATGTTCGACAATATAACATTGCGATAGTACATATAAATGAAAGGCTCGTCATTTTCAGTTCAGTTCATTATTAAAGCAAGGTGTCAAAAACGACTCAAGAATTTAATACATGAAGAAATAGTCGACTTTTCGAGTTTAAATTATCTCAAGTCACTTCGATCTGCACGGTTGGCAATAATATTATTCCAGGGGATACCATCTATAATTTTCAATAGAAGAGGCACTGAGTTTTATATCGAATGAGAGCTCGTCAAAAACGGGGTTTATTTATACTAAATAGTAAGGGTTATGCAAATTTTTTAATATCGAACATAAAAAACTTTCAGAAATTTAATATCACTTTTGGAGTAGAAAAATAAGATGTCAGTAATTCAAAATTGGAACTATGTGTTTTTCTTGGATATTTTTACATGAATCGATAGATCTCCTCGAGCTCTACAAAGCTGTATATACGGTAAATTTTCTGAGTCGCTTTTTGTGATGAAAAAATTCGAAAAACTGTTTGAAAAATCTTAAAAAACATTTAAAAAACTCATTTTTTTGATTATTTTAACTGTCACAAGCGTTTCGAAATATACTCATTCGATACAGCGTGAAAAACTGCATCGAATGAGTATGGTTTTAAGCATCTTGCATAAGGATACTAATGGAAAACAGCTAAATTTAGTGCAAAAAGACCACTTTTTCTTACCTATAAAAAATGTCAAAAAATAAGTGTTTTTTTGGTTCATTCTTTAGACAGTTTTCAATGAATTTTAATCCAACAACTATGTTTAAAATTTTTTTCATATATACAGTTTTATAGAGCTCGATGGGATCTATCGAATCATGTAAAAGTATTCAAGAAAAACATATTATTCCATTTTGGAACTGCTGGCGTCTTACTTTTCTACTGCAAAAATAGTATTGCATTTCTGAAAGTTTTTTTATATACGACATTCAAAAGTTTGCATAATCCTTACTACTTAGTAACAATAAACCCTATTTTTGATGATCTTTCATTTAATACAAAATTCATTTTCTCTTCTATTGGGAATCATAAGTGGCACTCTCTGAAGCAATATTATTTCCAATCATGTACTTCAAAACAAAAATCAGCATTATATTCGTAATTACCATAGAATAACGTAGATGATTGTTTAAATGTGAGACGAACACTGTATATCATTAGAATTGAATGTGAGTGATTACAAAAAAAAATGGAATATGAATGTACACATGTGCTATCAATTTATAGTCTATGGTCTTTTCGATTTCACATTGAATTCCAAAAAAAAAATTAATCTAAACTTTTTCAACTCCCTATGGGACTACGGAAGACTAACATGAGACTTCATGGAACTACATGGGACTAGGGAACTAACATAGAACTAGGGGACTAACATAGGACTAGAGGACTAACATAGGACTATGGGAGTTCATAGGCCTTCCATAAAGTCCTATAGTCTATGCAATTCAATTTGAAATTGGATTGAATAGTTTTTTAAAATTCAATCTGAAATCAAATGGACGATTGCACGAATTTATATGTCAAATATTTCGGAACCACCGACGCATAGATTATTAATTCTTTATTTTCCAGACCAATAGCCAATAAAACGATTTGATGACACAGCAAGTTTTTTTTGTCGTCTGTATGTACGAATAATTATGACGAGGAAGGAAAATATAGAACAGGAAAAAAACGACTATTGAAAAAAGAATTTCGCATATTGAGAAAAAAAAACCATTTAAAGAATGGTATGTTATGACTCATATACGATGTGTCATAAGATATATATTCGTTCTCTTTCGTTCGTTCTTTATACATACATGTTGTTAGGTATAAATGTCTTTCTTCTCTTTCGTTCTGCCAGATATTTTCTATAATGTTCTCTTGGTTTAATCCTACACTGAAAAAGAAAGGAAACTTTACCGAACCCCAAAAAAGGTTCTGCAAATTTGAAAACAATTGCAAATATGTTGAAAGTTTCAAAAAGCGAATAAAAAATCTACAAAACCTTTAAAGGATCTTTTCGTGGGCCCAGGGGAAGATCTTTTTTTTCTCGGAATCTTTTTAAGTTCTGTAGAGCAGAAAAAAGGTTTCGCAGGACAATTCACAATCTTTAGAGCTTCGTACTAAATACAAAGCTTTTATACTAAACCCTAGTACGAACCCATGAGGTTTAATGCGAAACTTTAACAGTTTTGAATTATCCTGCGAAACCTTTTTTCTGCTCTACAGAACTTAAAAATGTTCCGAGAAAGAAAGGATCTTCCCCTGGGCACACGGTAAGATCCTTTAAAGGTTCTGTATTTTTTCATTCTTTTTTTAAACTTTGAACATATTTGCAAGCTTTTTGTCATCTATCGAACCTTTTTTGGGGGTTCGGTAAAGTTCCTATTTTTTTTAGAGTGTATAAGCAGCCAACTTTTTCAGATACTATATAAGTGTCTTTTACAAACGCTCACAGCTTGAAGAATTATGTTCACGAACATCCACGTTGATAGAAGCTTAGGAAAAATAGATCGTCAACAAACGTCAAAAAATGACCCTCTTCAACACAAACACCCAGAATCTTTCTTATAATCTTTACAAACATCATAGGTGGTTCGCCAGAAACACCCACAGAATTACCTGATCTACATTTTTACAAAAAAAAGTGATGCCACATACATGTAGCTTTTCTAAGATAAGTTTCCCCGAAAACATAAAACCAAACAAAATGTGTCTATGAATCTTTGTACCAAACTCACGACTATCCGCGAAAGTAATTTTCCGAAAGAACCGTCTGAAATCAGTTTTAAGAAACGCAATTTGAGGCGGTTTTACGTGATAGCGGGAATCAGACCATTTATGCATCTCTAAATAAACTGTTTCAAGTCCAGTTAACGAAAAAGCGATTTCAGGCGGTCTTTCAGAAGTGCATAAATAGTCTGACTCCTGCTATCACGTAAAACCGCCTCAAATCGAGATCAGCAGAAACTGCGGTTTGGCAGGATTTTTTATTAGGAGTGTTACAGCTCAGCTCACCAGCTATCATAGAGTCATTCGAACAGCCCTTTTCAAAAAAGCTGTGCAATGAACTTTTAAAAGTATCATTATAAATATCTTAAGTCACTGTTCCGTGACTAAGAGCTAAAAAGTATTTTATAAAAATATCTTCGGAACATGAGGACACGACATCTCCTTGGTCTTTACACATTTCATTTGTATTTCAAAAAGCCGCGTCTACAAAGAAGTTCATCGCGGTATATTATACCTTGATAATCAATGTCTGCATTGCAGTTTATGAAACCAGCAACAATCGTTTTATATGAGAGCACGGTTATGAACGTCAGCATAACGATTTATGATTACCGTGGTATGCGCGGTTTCGCTAGAAATTTTTTTTCGTGAGTAGTTACAGCGGAAGGTTGCTCAATATATGTCACGGATTTGGCTGATATTTTTACAGTAGATAGGCATAATATACTTTGGAAGAAGCTGAAAATTTCAGCTCAAATGGATAAACCGTTGTGGAGATACATCGGTTACAACTACAGGGATGTTAGACATATTTAGAACAAATTTCAACGCAGTTTTCAGTAAATTTTTCTTTTTTCAGCAAAGCAAAGAGCTATCACAGAGACATCTTTTTTACCACAAATACTACCGATGATGAGCTATCTTTTCACAGTATTTGAAGTATCCTATTATTGAATAGTATTGGTATGACTAGAAGCATTACAACACCAAGTCGTTCGAGCTTTGGCATTTTGGGTCAGATTTGGGTTAGTTGAATTTAGGTTTTGAGTGTTAGGAATTCACTCATGATCAAAATCAACCGTAAACCTAAATCGACCAAACCCAGGTGTTTCGAGTTGAATTCTGTGTTGTATCAACTCTAGGCTTAATGTCACATACCATGTTCACATTGAATGATTGCTGCATATAAGATCAAGTTATTATATCCATGAGATGTACGAATTTGAGAGTAGTTTTATATCAAAGAGCATATCAAAATGGGCCAAATGACTTTTGAAAAGTTCTTTACTTTGAATTTTACTACAGAAAGTTCTTTTATTAAATATTTGATTGTTTTCAACATAAAAACTGTTTAAAGACCAGTGCTATGCTGTCTACTTTGAAAATATTACTACAAAATATGCTCATCGTCGAAAAAATGACTTCAAACTCTGATAGTCAATGAAAATACTTTCTAGAGCAAAGTTCAAAACAACAAATTTTTTCGAACATCATTCGGTGCAGTTTGATGTGCCTTTTCAAATGAGACTATTCTCAAGGTTGTGCATCAAGCTAATGTATTAAAGTGGTCTTATATACTGAGATGATATTATCTGAACATGGCATTTAGCATCATGTCGAAACTATTCAACGATAAGATACTTCTAATACTGTCAAAGATAGCCCATCATCGATAGCATCTATATGGTAAAAAAATCTCTCTGACAACTTTTGGCTTTGTTGACGAAATGAAAATTGACTGAAAATTACTGCATTGAAATATGCTCCAAATATGACCATCCCCCCATACTTGTAGCTGCCATATCTTCAGAAGGGCATGTTGAATTTAGCTAAAATTTTCAGCTTCTTCCTAACGATGCTAGGCGCACCTACTGTAAAAATATCAGCCAAATCAGTGACATTCATTGAGCAACCTTTACTGTAAATGGTCGTGACTTACATGCAATGCCTTCTAAACGAAGTAGGGGTCAATTTTTCCTAGAAAAATCAAAGTCTTTAAAAATGGTTAAAACATATCGGACTCGACAAATAATGACATCGAAATATAAGATTTTCGAAACTATCTAACTCTATGCCTATCTTTCACAAGAATATTCAATCTTTTACAACATGACGTAGCTAATATCAATTTTATTCACTAGACAAAATAAAATAAAAACGGAATTTATCCGTTGAGACTCTTAACTTTGGGAAATGAAAAAGAAACAAAATGATCTGGAATTTTCTTTAATGAGCATGTTTATTTTGAATCAATGTTGGCAACTATCAACTATCCTCTTTAGTGGGAAAAGATTCAAGTGAATGTATTACAAAACAATCATTTTATTCTTTGAACATAACAAAAGCGCAGAACATGAATAAAAAGTCTTGTTGCTAAGAAAAAAAAGGGTAAGCATAAGAATTTTGAATTATTCATGCTTTTTTTTGTATTTCATTTCAAAATGCTTGGAATGAAAAATTGTCATTGATTAATGAAAAAAGAAATTGCTTATGTAAATATTGCTTCAGGTTTTTTTACCAACAGAAAGAATAATATATTCAAATGAAAAAAAAATATGGTTGCTATGAAGAATGGAGTGAATGTAAATTTAGATTTATTTATGTTTGTTTATCTTAAAATTCATAATGATTGAATTTTATTTTCTCTTTTTAGTGAAAGAAATGAAAATGACTTCGACCATGATTAATGTGGTCTTCGTCAACAGACGTGCACATATATACACAAGACAAATACTATAGACGAAAAGACTACCATATTGTGAAGAAATAACAAAAAAAGTAATGCAACGTCTAATTAACGTTTCAATTGAGTTACAAAGTGAATGGTATTGAAAGAAAGCTTGCACATTTTTTCATACAAATGAAAGAGTAAACAAATTTTTTATTATCTGTTGTTATTTTTCATGAATCTGTATATATAAAGAAGAAAGTTTGTTTGTCTGTCTGTCTGTTCTTCATGCATTTGCAAATGGTACTAGTAAATGCAATGAAATTTTGCGCAGAATATCTTTTCCGCCTGGGGAAGGTCATATGATGGTTTTCGACCCAAAACTTTCATCTTAAGGGGGGTGTTTGTCCCCTCTGTTGTTGGATTTACTACAATAAATGCCTTTTTCAGAGGATTTGTGCGTATTATTGTTTTCTCAATAATTCAAGAACGAAAGTATATAAAAACATGTGCCTTTTGCCATAGGTCAGGCGACATTTTAGGATAATCGAAAGAAAACGAATAGAATGTATAAGATGAAGTGCAAACGCATGATTGAAAATATCTATCGAATAAAAGAAGCAAAAAGTGAGATAAAATTCCATTACTCATAACTTATAATCTATATATATAAAGAAGAAGTTGTGTCTGTCTGTTTGTCTGGTTTTTATACATTTGGACACCGCGAGAGCTAGCGGTGTCAAACGTTTCATGGTATACTCCTAGGTATCGAGGAAGATCGAGACGGAATCAGGATGACCAGCAAGATGGTTGGGCTGAAAATTCACACAGGTTTTAATACATAGCAATTTTTACCAATTTTTCAAAAACTTTAGAGCATTTGCTGCCATTGTTGGAATATCCACCTCTTAGTGTCACTTTTCTTTGCAGTGGGTGTTGGTATAAAGTATGGCAATATGCATGAGTTACGAGAAAAACACTCATACTCCCACACCATTTGCTGAATTATCAGATTTAAGAATGAATGTAAGTGTATGCACGGCAGGACATGTAGTAATAATAGATGAACAGTTTTCAAGCACGTCTTCTATACATCTTCTGTCGTTTTTTGACATGGTAAGTTTTCAGTATGGAGATTTTCCGAGCAACGCCGGGTACTTCCGCTAGTATGTGCTATAAAAATGAAGAATCATCTTTGAGTGACAGCATAGCAAACTTGTGGTGTACAGGCTATATGGGATGAGAAGGAACGAGAAGTGCAATTTTCGATAAACTTGAGACTTAGTAGACAGAGATGAGATCTATCTAGATGTATGATGACCGGTACCTTTGTTGGTTCCAATACGTAAGGCTCAACCGGATCGGTTTGTCCACTGGTACTGATCGGTCTGAGGTTCTTATTAACTACATTTTTATGCGTGGGAAATAATAATTGATGGGGTCAATTGCCACTGAAACTTTCTTATGTCTTCTATACAAGATAGAACCAGAATCTAGAAGTTTTAAATAAGTTTATGTGATGCAAACAGTCAATCAAATAAGATGGACCAATGATTCTGTCAATTTCCATCGGTATATCAGTAGCTGATCCATCTGTGATGATCAGCTGATCTGAAATCCGTATGAATACCGGACCTAACTAGCGGATAATTGGTATTGATTTGGCTGCTGCATGATTAAAAAAAAGTGTTATTTGACACGGCAACGGACGGGCCAAGTAAAACTGTAAATAAAATACATCGAATATGGAGAGGGGGCGAATATATATTTATATATGCTTGCGTAAATAAAGAATTTTCTCGAGGTGCGATGAAGAGCCGTCAAAAATTATCGAGAGACCTCATGATTGAAGATGTACAATGCGAGATACTTCTTGATTCATCCTTTTGTTTCAATTGTATTATTCACAAAGTTGGTCTCAAATAAATGAGAAGGATAAAGCCGTATGAATTTCGATTCATAAAAAGACTGGTTCTTAAACGTATATCCTTACGTACCACACACAGATTTCATTCGAAAACAATAGCATTGGCTATTGGAAAGTGATAATTCTTCTATTGATACTCTTTCTATGATTTTCCTTCATCCGTCGATACTTAACCGATATTCACCTGCATAGGATTTATCATCATTATAGATACATTTTACAAAAACTTTTTCTTGTTAGCTAGAGTATTGGTTTTAGCTCTCTTAGTGAACAACTTTTCATAAAATTGGGGAACAAAAAGAAAAAGGAATCATTTTAATAGCTTTTGACAAGGATACTACTATGACGAAAGCATTAGATCTTATTGAGAGCAATACAATACAATTTATGCTGCAGCCAAGATCTTTTTATAAATTTCAAATAATCTTGGTCAACCATTGTGTATAAATTTCGAAAAGAAAACAACAATGCTATGAAAGAAGATATACAGTATTAGAGGAAAGCTAATCATAGAAATAATTGTATATGTCTGCTCAGGAGACCTGCAAAAGCCAAACTCTGGTAATTTACTAAATAGATTATTAAAACCTATTATTCGAGTAGATAGTTGGGATGTTCCATCATAAATATCAGTAACTCTTTATGCACAAAATTCAAAAATTAACTATATGAAAATCAATTTCATCACTATTAGGTAATATTTACTATGTTAAAATAGACCATTAACATTATCATAAAATATAAGACTTTGAAAACTGTTTTCAAGACTGATTCACTTGAATTCATAGATCCATTGATGCCAAAAATAGGATACTTTAAAAATTCACGTTAGAATTAGTCTTTGAATATGAATCCAAAAAAGTGAAGATAAAAAGAAAAGAACTTGTACAATAGTCCATCTATGTATATTACAATGTTCACGTAACTGTGAAGTATTCCCTTTTATGAAAGAAAAGGTCTTCGAAACATAAAATGCTTGTGTGTCTGTCTGACCAAGTCAATCAGAAAACAGCATTTTTTCGGCAAAACAGTAGCCTATGTTTCCTCTTCACACAAGCCTTTATATAAGTAATCTCAGTAAAAGACTTTGTATCTGAGCTCAATTTGTCTCAAAATCCAATAATGGGGCCGAAAACCTTATAGAAATCGACTTTTCCAGAAAATTGCTCTTGACAGGTATTTCGATGTAGGAAGCTCGAGCCTAAGCTCCATTTACTTCGGCATCCCACGGAACAGCCAGAAAACGATATAAATAATGTTTTCACGAAAATGGTTTAAGTGTAATTGGATGCAAGAAACATGAATCCTAGCTTTATTTCGCCCAGAGGCCTCTTAGAGGAGTGTGAGGAGAGGGTATGGACATGAACGAACAAAAAGCGAATTCTGAATTATTTTACTAAAACAAGTCAACAACAAATATACATATATTGTAACGAAGATAATATTAGAAATATAATTTTTAAATTTTTTTGAATAATTTTTATTAATATTAATAAAGAAAGAAAGAAAGAAACAAAAAATATAATAAATGAGAGAGAAGAAAAAAAATTATAATAAATAAATAAATAAATGAAGACAAAGGAGAATAAGAAGAATTCATAAGAAAAAATAGAATAAAAAATAAAGATTTTACGCGAGGCCTTTCTGATTATCTTGTCAAGCGAGTTATTATGAACGAATATGACGATGATTCGACCGTATATATATACATTATATCACAATCATCACCCGGTTAATTTACCTAAATAATCGAAATTAAGTTTATAGAATAAGACGGTGCCAATTAATTGTCTAATCATTAATATAACATTTCACATATTCATCTTATGATTATCAGCCAATTTTCTTACTTTCACAAAATACATATCGAATGATACTTGTATTTCATTTAGTCAGTCATACAATGCTTGTTTTTTGGATTAAACAAAATAATTTCAAAAAGTTTATGTATGTTAATATTGTATTTCTTGTCTTTGTGCTGTTTTTCTTGCTCATTTACCACTTTGTTGAAGTTTTTTTTTAATATATCACAAGATATTTTGATTTTCATATATTTACATGCTCACTATTTATCAAGTTTTAACGCGTTCTAAGCCTTTGAGAACGACGTTCTTTTGAAAAAAATATCTTGTAAAAATTTTCAAGATCTAAAACATCCATATAGAGACAGAAACATTGTTTTCAGGCATTACGATGCATTATTATTAAATGATATGTTTAATTAACTATCGGTTATGTTTTAATACAATTTAATACATTATTAGTATATCATATGTTAAGTCAACTACTAATTATGTTTCAATGCATAAGAATGATTTTATTTTGTCAAAAAATACTAGTTAACATCTAGCGGATAATTACACTGTTTAAAATAGATAAAATCAATTTTTTGTGAAAGAAAAAACGTTATAATTTTATATAAGAAAGTCTTTTAACAATAAAACGAATGTCAAGAGTGTTCTCTGAAATTGCACAATTTATTCAAATAAAAACATTTAAGTTGCTGTTCAATAATAGTCTGATTTAATTAAAAGTTAAAAACTATAAATAAATTATTTCAGTTTTATTAATGTAAAGATATTGAGGAATTCATTGGTATATTTAATTTTAATTCCATTAATAATACAAAAAAATTGATCGAACTACTGTGTGATATTCATATTAAGTTTACCGATCATGATGCAAAATTACGGACCAAATTAGCATAGCGGAACTGAAAAAGAATAAATCGTTCCTCTTATTTTAGTTTTACTCGACTTTTCACTGTTGCAGAAGAAAAGGATATTTTGCAAATTTTGGTCTAGATTGGGAATGCTTTATTGTATTGGAAGAACTGTGAATAAAAATGACTAGCGTGATCAGTAGTATCCTACAGAGAAAAAACTTATTGACGAGTGAACAAAATTAAAGATTAAGGTTTTTGTAGTCTTTGGTATGCATATGAAAAGAGGAGATATTCAAATTAAACTACATGAAGATGTGTTGTTCAGAAAAAAGACTTTATTTTGTTTTTTGAAGACACATGAATTTAATTTGAAGTGACTTTATTAAAACGGAAATTTTAGGATTTTGACAAAGTTGAGTTTCAATAAATAATTTAGTTTTGCTGTTAGCGGAATTCGAAGCATCAAGAAAACTTAAGTTATGTCGAAATTATAATCTTTTTATGATGTACAATTGCGCCATCTACCACAGTTTATTCTGAAATTGCGAATGGTAAACACTATTCAGACGTCGCTGAGTAGATTTGGGTAATTTTAAACAGGCAAAAAAGAATCGGAAACAGCATTGTGTTGCGTATGGTTTTGTAGTCATGGGAAAATGTACAGCTTAAATCTGCCTAATTCCATATATTATCATATTAAGCTGTAAGTCCCTTTAAGATATAGATTTTTTAAGAACAATGTCATCGAAAAAACTTAAAGAACTACAACGAGAAAAATCAGATAAATATGAAGTAGTAAATCGAATATTTGAACTTTCAACAGTTCCATCAATAACATTAACTAGTTTATCACTAACAACAACAACAAACAGTTCATCAACAATATCAAATAATTCATCGATAGCATCAATTGCTTTATCATATGAAGAACTAATGAAAGAAAATATTTTCTTAAAAAGTCAAATCGAGATGTACAAAGCTAATTGGACATCAAAGTATTTCTTTCTTGCAAAAATATATAAAAAAACAATTTCTCAAATAAGACATCTGCATCAGAAGCAGTTTTCATTGATCAATTTGAATCCTTGGAAAAGATTCCTGAAAAAGAAAAGAAAAACTTTAAAAAAAGTAAAGGAAAACATGATTGAAAAAATTTCAAATATTTTAAAGTTAAGTAAAACTAATGTGCGTGATTGTAAACATGAAACCGATATCACGAAAACATGCAGATAAATGACTAAAAAGTTATACTCCGCCATCGATAAGCAAGTAGACATGCTTGTTTCAACATTACCTCCAAAGCAGATCCGTGCCATTATTCGTAAGCGTTTTATGAAATAATTCAAAAACATTCTTTTTTTTACTTTAGAATATGCGAAGCTTGTTCATCCAGATCATAAAGACATATTATCGCGTACTTTTAAAAATACGATTGGAAATGTGTTCTCTGCTGCGAGAAACAAGAAGAACAAATGACTCAACGCCACAAACATTTTTTAGGAAAAATTTCTTTTTTTTTGTCCTAAAATATATAAAAATTTTTGTTTTTTTTTCTCTCTTCGTCATTTTCTGAATATATAGGAAATACAGCTTCAAATTTAAAAGATGTAAAATTTATCACTCAGCACATTGGAAGATAGTTCACTGATATTTGTTGATAGCTATAGAGAAATACAAATGGATCAAAAACGAGTTAACTTGGCGACTAAATTGATGACACCTAGTGTGACAATTTCACAATAAAAAATCAGAACTTCTGACAGGGGCCGATTTCATCCTTTATCGGATCCCCCTTTTTTATGAGAAATCTTTCCTTTTTTAATTGTGCTATTGAATTCAATTTAGTTTTTACTTGATAGATGTTCATTTACTTTGAATAATATAATGGAATGAATAATTTTATTACTTTATTCGTATCGACACAATGTAGTACAAAAATTTCATTCCAGTGAAATTATTCTTCTCTGATATTTAATAAAAGTATGTGTTAAAAAAGATTCACTGTGAATCTCTGCTAAAAGATACGTTTGATGTTCTGATATTTCTAAAAACGAGGGATCGGTTTGATGATGAAATACATTCAATTTTCAGTTGACAAGGTTAGCTATTAAATAAAATTCCTCTTATTGTGTTCTTAAGAAGAAAAAATAAGCATTAGTGGGTAGCTCAATTAATAAAAGTAATAATATACAGAGGCCTTATATTTAATAAAAAAAAGAAGAGAGAAGCCTGCTTGAATCGAATACTTTTTCAACAAATGCAAATCAATAACAATGCAGTGAAGCTTCAAAAAAAAAAGACGTTGAGGTGTGCAACACGACGATAGTATTGTTCGTGTTTGATCAATAATACGACTGGTACGTAATAGATTGATGACAGAAGCAGATAACGAATCGATTCAACGATACGATGAACAATCGTATAGACAAGAAGTAAAGTGATAATATAAAGAATGTCTTTAAATAATATATTCTCTATTTTAGAATTCTGTCCGTGTGATACGTGTCTCTCGTAATTCGTCTCGACGAGCAAATGTTGCACGGCAATGCGATGTGCCTGAAAAAGTATGATACTGTCGTCATGTCTTTCGTTCAATCCTCCAAGCAAATAGTTCCAAATCTTTATGACTATAATTTTCTAGAAGTTCTGTAGTGTCTGATGTTATGTTGTTTACAGTTTGTATGTGATCTAACAACATAAATTATCAAATTATACTTTTCAGCAATGAATCAAATAGTGACGTAGCTAGGGTAAAAAAACAGAGAAGACAACGTTTCTTTAGAAGTTTTATCATGTAACTAGAACTGATCAAAAGTAGCCAATATCAGAGTACAACATGTTTTTCGCTTACAGATAAACGTCATTTTTTCTCGAAGCTTTACGCGGACGAAAGTCTTATCGTTCTTAATTAAGTTTCATTTAATACTGTTGATGTTTTAGAAACTCCTTAAAACTATCCAAAGCTTAGGACAATTCCTTGCGGATGGAAAACTCATTGCAGGCTTGAGACACAATTTCTGCTTTCGCATGTAATATTTGAAGAGAGAAAATGTATCATCGTATGAACATTTTCAATTTCTTAACATGTTTCTCGCAAAATTTAGCAACGCTTCCTCATTCCTAGTGAATGTATTGAGCTAAGGGCATTTAAGAAAGTATCTTGCTACTATTAAAAGTATATCACAGGAACTTTCGGATACTTAAGTATCCTAAAGTATTTTTAGGTGCTCTGTTGGCAAAATCGCAATATGTTGATGATCGAATCTAATTTTTAGCTCTTTCAATTTTATTTCTCACAAAGTAATCTATGAAATTTTTTCAATTTTGAAACCTCAAGCAGATTAAATTTTAGAATTCGATAGGATCTGAGTTAGTCAGATTTCTATTAGACTATTTCAGGAAAGTTCTCTCTCAATTTACGATTGAAATCAGCATGCTCTCGACTAGTAAATAGTCAAGAAATAATCTTAGAAAAATTAGTACGAAGAAATATTCAGTTTTTATGTTTTATCGAGTTATTTACATGAATCCGTGTGTGCAGAAGGAAACGGTAAATGAACAGTTACTACACAGCACGTAAAAGATCTAGGATATCCTGTAGAACTTTCCTCAGTAAACATACCACTATGGATACCAGGCGTATCTATATCGGGTATCTTGTTGAGGCTTTCTCAGTGCATGATCACCCTTAGCTTTGTACTTTCGCTAGGTATGATAATTTAAAATAAAACATTTCAGGAAGCCGAAAATGTTCTCGAAACAAATTCAAGAAAATATTTCAGTTGAAGATGGTCAAACTTGTCATTTGTCAGTCTTGATCCTGCAGAAAGTTGAAATTTCTATGAAAAAAAAATATAAAAAACTTGGAAAATTCAAAAGCACCAAAAGTAGCCATTTTGTAGGGTGCATCAAGTTTCTCTTCGATTGAATAAGGGAAATCAAACTCTCTAACATTAAAAATTCAGTTATTGTTGAAAGATAGCCGTTCTCATAGAATCGAAGTTTATGAATTTGTCTCGGTCGGATAGTAGATTTATTATCGGTTGTTGATGCAAATAGGCAAAACAACACTAGTAGACATCGATAATGACCAGCAAGCTAGTTTGGATATCTTTTCATATTTTTTCATATTATTAGTCAGTCGAACAAGCAGCGTATTCAATTAAAGTAAACAACGTAACGATTGAAGTATTACAAAAATCAAAATTTCTACCAATTATGACTGTTCTCTCGGTTTTAACCAATTTTCGAGATAATTCCCACAGTAAAATTGCTGATGAACTTTTATCCTTGCTGCTTCTAAATTTTTTTCGATTTGTACGATATCAAAGATAGTTGAAAGATAATATGAGATTAACGATCCTCAAGATACTGTCCACGTAGAAAAATCAAATATGAGATCTTATGCATCAGGCGAACTCATATGAAAATTGTACAAAAAATCATCGTTTCTGGTAATCTTACGCAAATCTGACTATATAAGCCTTCCAAAATCTTATTGACATATAAAAGTTTCGTATAATCTTATAAAAATCTAACAATAAAGATCTTATAAGATCTCATATGCCTTTTTGTTCTAGGCAACAGAAATTTTAAGCAGTTTTAGCTTGTAGATTGAACGAGCGGATCTAAATATGGAACGTATTACCGACACCAGTGCAAATAGAAAAAACATTTACTCGTTAGATATATATCATGCACGTTTATTCTCTGTACTTGAAGCACCCAAGATAATCACGTTCACAACGATTTCTTAAAAACTGAAGCAGTTATTACTTATATCGCATAAAGCCATATCTCTTTTAAGGTGGCAAACGTAGCATTGGTAAGTGGGTATATAGAACAATTCAATGTTTTCTGATAAAAATCATAATACATCATCAGAAGCCAAGTTTATCGGATTGATGTGGGATGTGAAGTGTTAATTTCTTCGAAAAAATTTTCTAGAGTACGATATCCTCTTTTACACATTTGCATGTTGAGAAAGAGAAATACCACTCACAAAAAATTTCTTTTGATGATCATTGTTTCACACGATATTGTACGTTGCGTCTAATCAACAGCAAACAATTTGATTTTTCAAAACCGAACAAATCAGATATTTTTGTTCGTTAACGATGAAACAAAATTTCGTCAAATCAGCATGTAGCTACTATCATTTATCTATAATAACCTTTAAGAATAAAATAAAGGATTGATTCTCATCCAAAGAACTTAACACTGACAATTAATCCATTGATTCTTTTGTCTGATGTGGACTTCATTTCACTGTTAAGAGGGAGCAATCTTACTTCGTTTCAACGCGCTATCAGATTTTATCAGGTTCTCGAACAATGAGGGTTTCTCAATAGTACAATAGTTTTGTCATCGGATAAGATATAAATAGA
>JAJEKB010009227.1:0-15962 GCA_022393335.1 Macrotrachela quadricornifera | reverse complement strand
ATGAACAAATATTATTCTTTTGAATGATGACAACTTTATAAACAGGATATGTGGAATATGGACCTTTGATAACGTAATCACTGATTTTTCTAATTCACAACTTCATGAGAAACAAGGATTTATTCCACTGAAATTAGTCCATCGAGTTCTGTTATGGGCGTATCTCCGTTTCGAATGTGGGTGTCATACTTGATAATCTTTCTTTGTGCATCGTAGTGAAATATCAAATAATTACTATTGACTGTGTTGGAAATAACGAGCTCCGGATGCAGTTTGCGACAGAGTCCTATACTGTTGTCACCAACTATAAGGTAGACTGTATTTTTTCTTTCCCACAAACGTTGAATTTCGAGGTAACATTACGGTCCGCAGACAAAAAAACCAATACAGAAGAAATCAACATCAATTAGTAAATGTTCTATGATGGAAAAATTGCTGATTTATTATTTTAGTTGCGTCGTAAAAATCGTGATGTGACTCCAACGACGGACGAAGTCGATAAGAATACGATCCGTGACAAGGTGAGTTATATTCATTACAGACAACCATCATTGTCGTGGATTTCATACAGGAAGAAAGCAATCATGAATGGGATCGACCGATAGAATTTCTTCTATCACTGATTTCGAACTCGGTCGGTATCGGTAATGTCTGGAGATTTCCCTATCTGGCAGCTCAAAACGGTGGAGGTTTGTTTCATTCGCTGTTTATCTTTTTGATTTTGATATAATCTTTAAGGTGCTTTCCTCGTTCCATATTTCATTATTTACTTTCTCGTCGGGGCTCCTCTCTACTACATGGAACTCGCTCTTGGCCAGTTTTCCAGTCGAGGTCCAGCTACTGGATTTATTTTTGCTAAAGGATGGCAAGGTAATATATTCGTAGTCTCTTCCACTCTCATAATCTTCCTTTTAGGTGTAGGCATTGCTATGATCATCAATAGTGGTTTTACCATGATTTACTATAATGTTATCATTAGTTGGGCCCTCTTCTACTTCATTCTTTCATTCCGTAAGCGACTTCTATGGTCTGATTGCGGATATTGGTGGAATACGAATCGATGTTTTGTGCCCGGCTCTAATGGAACCACCCATATACACATGATTAATGAAACGACACGGAATTGTACACAGACATATTTTGCCAATGTTTCTGATTACAAATGCCCAGAAATCAATAACATTGGCAAGGTCACGGTGACTGAGGAATTTTATTAGTAAGTGGCCTATTTGAATCTTCTAAAAACCACAAGCCCAATTAATATTTTTCATTTCGATCCTTTGGATAGATTCTACATAGAGAACCTAAAATCGTTTGTATTTTCATATACTTGAAAGTATTTTAATCTTTTAGTCGGCTACTCTTGAATAAGAGTTCGAGTTTCGATAATTTCGGTGTCCCAGGTGTCTATATGGCGGTGACATTACTAGTTGCCTGGATTATTGTCTGCTTATGCATTATGCGTGGTGTTCAATCATCTGGTAAAGTATGTCGTCTCTTGTTCTCATCGTTTTCTCTCATATCATCGATTTAGGTCTCCTATTTCACGGCCATCTTTCCATACATTGTTCTCCTTGTGCTCGTCAGTTACAGCGCAACACTCGAAGGAGCAGTCGATGGTATAAAATTCTATATTATTCCAAGATGGGAACTTATCGGCAATTTTAAGGTGCTTCTGTAATGCGACTTACTAAAACATTACCGTATCTCTCAAGCAGAAAAGACGAATAGATGCATCAGAATCAGTAGAAGCTGTTTTCAAATAGAAAAGCAAATATTTGATACATCAGGGATTGTAATCGTTCGGAACAAGTTAACAACTTCGATAATCTTTCCTTCTTTCTAACAAGAAAAAGTTGAGGAGTCCAATATTTTCATTATTCTCTCAATTCTAAAACATCTACCATTCTTATGTGAAGTGTCCCAGTTTTGGAGCACAGTATCAATATGCAATATGAAAAATAGTAATTGAAGATAGATTACATAAATATATCGATTCCATAAATCCTCTGTTGTTGACAATAAGTGAATACATTGTTCAGACTCAATTCTGCTACATTTTTGCATCAGCAAAGAAGTGATTATCTCTTCAATGAAAAACGAAACTTCTTCAGAATAAAAATCAGTTCATGAAATGAGAATAGAAAATTCCTATGTATCTACCTCAAATCATTTAGATATGGCAAGCAGCAGCCTCTCAAGTTTTCTTCTCTCTCAGTGTCGGTTTTGGCTCACTCATTGCATATTCGTCAGCTAACAAATTCAAGAATAATTTTTTTTAGTAAGTGCAAATTTTTGTTTTCTCAATAAATTATTTTCATTTGATCGTTTATAGCCAAATGTGCATTGTGGTATCATGTGACTGTTTCACAGGTGTTTTTGCCGGTTTCGCAGTATTTTCTACTGTTGGATTCTTGGCTAAAACATTGAACGAAACAGTATCGACATATGCTGAATCATCGGGTCCTGGTTTGGCATTTATCACCTATCCTGAAGCACTTTCAAAGATGCCAGCCAGTCCTTTCTTTTCCATCATCTTCTTTTTGATGCTTCTCGCACTCGGTCTTGGTTCACAAGTGAATTTATAATTTCTCACATTCATTTTCGTGACGTATACTATTTGTAGTTCGCTTTCACTGATGTGCCAATAACTGCCATAGTCGAATTATTTCCATGGTTTCGACGGCGACGGACCTATGCCGTCATAGTTACTTGTGTGATTTCTTATCTCATCAGTCTGCCATTTACGTGTCCTGTGAGCTTTTTTCACTGTAAATGATGTTAACAAAATATAAGAATTCTCTTAGGGTGGCATCTATCTATTCGAATGGATTCAAGAGTATGCAGCCAATTTATCGCTACTTGTCATTGGGTTCTTTGAAGTGATTGCTGTTGCTTACATATACGGTGTGTTTTGCTTGCAAAATCCTTTCTCCAAATCAAAAATATATATTTTCAGGATTCAATCGATTCATGAATGATATTAAAATGATGGTGGGCAAACGAAGAGCTGAATATTATCTCTTTATCACATGGAATGTCACCGCTCCACTTCTCACACTCGTAAGTCAGTGATACTCAAACTCTAATGAATACAAATTGTAAATTGGAACTAGCTGATGTTCAGGGAGTCATGAGCGAGAGAGATAAAAGTAGTCTCTTCTCCTTTCCGAATTCTGGAAAATTTCTGTTTTTCGCCAGCCTTCTTTCCTTCTTCGGTTGACATACTGCCCGAATCTTGACGGCTTCGCAACAGTACTGCTGATGTGTCTTTTTTCAGTTGATGTTTTCCTTACTTAGTGAATATAGATGGGGATAGAAAATTTTCGAAGTATCAACGTCCATAGTTTTTGAAAAATAGTCATATTCTATGGAACAATTGACTTATTTGATTGAGATACATGATGATACAGCCTTCATACCCGGCTCTAGTTCAAAATGATCCAATAGAACTACTTCCCTAGCAAAACTTTTCTTGGTTATTCTTATTTATTAAGGTGATTACCATTGCCAATTTGTTGAATAGCACAACACTGAAGAGCAAAGCCAGTGCTGGTTTTCCAGAATACGTTTACCCGAAATGGAGTACCATATTAGGATGGTTTATTTGTGCCTTCTGTGTGATTCCGATTCCTCTCTACTTTGTGTTCAACTACGTTCGAGAATATCGAATTTTATCTAGTCCGAGATCGGTATGTTGATTCATTTATTTCTCCTAATTTCTATACTTGAGTCAATAGACGAAACGTATCAAATCAACTGTTGACGATGATTCCAATATGAGCGAAAATTATGCAAAGGTTCCCCATTACTTAGCCGCGTTGACAGCAAACAATTCGCCCAGAGAGGATTGGGGACCTAAGAAAAGGGTCAACCAGTTCGGACTGTATACTCATTTGAGTGCTATTTCAACCAACAACAACAACATTTCTACAGACCATCATAACCAGACATTGTCTGTAGTGAACATGCCTACAATAAATATTGCGACAAGTGCAGCCAAGCCAAGCTTTGATCCAATTTTTCAAGCCAACTAACATGATGACAAGGGTTCGAAGTTGTAGTTTTGACATTACACATTGATAAATTCATCCAAAGAATAATCTAGTACGTTTTGTCAAAATATTTTTATTATTAACACAAGCTGCAATTAACTTTTCTTGAGCGTAAATCTCGCTGCCATGATTTAGATTTCGTATATGCAGTGTTTGTTCTAATGACTGGAAAACCACAAATAAAAGAGTAAAATCTATGCATATCCACAATAGATTTCTCGAGTGCATGAGTAAACATACCATGATCATGATTTCGACCTTGTTCAAAGGTATATCAATATGTAGCAATATTTACACTGTTACAAATGATACAATGACAAATCCTAAATTCAACTTTTTTTGCCCAATACATCAGTAATAAATAAATAAATGTATTTTATTTATCCCAAGCTCATACAATCAAAACAAAAAGAAAATCATTTTTTCTATCAAAATTGCGTAAGTCAATCACTTATATTGTAGTTTGACTGGTATAGATTTTATTCGCTCAAAATAATATATTTATATTGGCAAAACTGCTTTATGCCATCGTAATCAGCTTATAGGACTCTACAAACTAGTATACACTTCATTGAATAACATTACGTTCAGTTAGTGTTCCAATGTTCATTCTATTGTATTGAGATTGGGTTAGTTTTCAGAGCAGAATTCGTTAAAATATGATCAACATTTGTTCCAGCACAATTATATCAATTTATGAAATAACAATATCCAGCCTAAAAACTAATCCGATCTCAATGCGATACAACAAATATTGGAATACTCATCAAAGATAACGTTGAAAAATGTATTACATTTCACATGTTTTAATTTTGGCAAACAGAAAAATAAATATTGAGCTATTTTAAATCTTTGTGTGTTCGTATCCTTCTCAACTTTCTGCAGTAAAAAACAATAATAGTCATCACACTGATTATTGATTGTATTCATCGAACGATGAAACATTAATATTTGTTATTTTTATCATTTAGTTTGAATTTTATTTCATGAAAGAGTTTTTGCCATGTCTATATTCGATAAAGTTCCAAATATCGACATAAGAGAGTTTTCATAACTCTTATTATCGAATACTGATTGTCATGGTCATTGACTATGATACATCCTTTTCTCTCTTGTGTTGTTGTTTTTTCTAAAAGATTCTAACCAAAGTTTCCTGACTAGGTCTTGTTGGGTTGGCTTTTAACCAAAAGCTAAGGAAATAAACATGTCCAACTGTTGTGCTGAATGCTTGTCGTAAAAAGTCAAATCCACCTTTACATCCATCTCTGTAGCAAAAAGAACCTGTATTACATGAGGAGGTCGAAACAACACCTGATGATGCCTGACAATTTGAAGAGCATAGCGCTTGCCATTTGGTAAGAGTACCATTCTCAAAATCACCATTGATGAGCATCTCTGAGTTAGAATTATTTTGGTCCAAAATACTAACATCGTCCAAATACCAGTAGTCAGATCCAACTTGACCTTTAAACCCAAACTCCAAAAATGCAGTACCAGTAAACGAAGCTGTGTAGCTGTATGTATTTAACACGTAGGTACTTGATCCAGGCTGATAATGGAGATCAGTACTAGTTGGTGTACTGCATGCAGTCGATGTAGTAGCTTTAAAAAAGAATATAATAGGGAACAACATTTTATAGCAGTGTTTACTTGTCAAAGCAGTTGATGTGAGAGTAGTACTAACTGTTGTCGTCGTAATATCTGAATAAATGATAAAAAAGCTGTGTCGCGTAATCACTGCAAGATTAAAATGTGAAACATGATATACCCACTATTATTAATTCACTAAATGCTCGTCTATATTATATATACATGACTATGCTTTAGCATTATTCCTTACTTTAGAGCATAGAACTACAACAAGGAAATATCCTATAGATATTTTAACTAGACTTGAGTTTTATATCACCTCTCATAATATCATAATGCTGTCTGTCACAATATGTGCCTGTCTCCAGACCGCGCTTTGTTTGGCCAGTGACTAGGGGTGGAGCGTTCCCGTTCCGTTCTGAGGAACGGGAACGCGAGTACCGTTCCCGTTCCAAGAACGGGGAACGCGAGTAGAAATTTGGCAATCCTGTTTCGTTGTTGAATGGCGAACGACAACTCGCATTCTAGTTTCTGGAAAATGGGAAAACAAGTACCGTTCCCGTTCCTAAGAACGCGGAACGCGAGTATCGTTCCCGTTCCAAGAACGGGGAACACAAGTACCGTTCCCGTTCCAAGAACGGGGAACGCAACATCTGCTTCAATAGTTGAGCACACGGGAATAAAGGGACATGGCCGATCTGGGTCATGCTAATGATTAATCCGTTTGAACAGCATCTTGAGTTTTCCTGGAAAACTTCAAAAATTCAAAAGATTGTTAAGAGTTTTAGAGAGCGAAGCAGGTTTCAAATTCAAATTTTTAAGAAATCTGAACATATTTTGAATTTCTCATTTCCTAGTAACAGATAATATGAGATGCGTTCCCCGTTCCTGAGAACGAAGAACGCATATTCCGTTCCCCGTTCTCAGGAACGGGAATGGTAATTGCGTTCCCGTTCCTAAGAACGGGGAACGCATAAACACTTCTACGCAAAAAGATAAAAAAAGACAAATATAAGTAGTTTAGTATGTTTAAAAATACTGGAAAATGTAAAATAGGATGCGTTCCCCCGTTCTTGGAACGGGAACGCAACCACCGTTCCCGTTCTAAGAACGGGGAACGGAATACTTCTTTTGCATAAGAGGATGACCAAACAGGTATACATGACTTGATACGTTTAAAAGATGCTAGAAAACGTAATATGAGTTGCGTTCGCGTTCCGTTCCTAGTGAACGCTTAAAAACGGGGAACGCTCCACCCCTACCAGTGACGATTCAGAGAACCTGTCTGTCCATGATGGATAATTAATTAATTATTTAATTAAGATGTGGGCTACGTATGTAAGGAGAGGTACAGCCCATCCGTCCCAAAGATTTTGAATTCGGACCTGAATTGGACTCTTAATGCTTTGAATGAAATTTTTCCATTTGACTCTGATGGCCATCTGGTGAATACGAGACGTCGCCTTTCTATTATTTATATACATAAATTAAAGATTACTTTTTGAATAAAAAGAATGAAGAAGTAAAACAAATTCAAAAAATATTTTCATGTGCATCAAATGTCTTTGTTGGATCCGAATCCGACGAGCTCTACCAAGGAGAGGGGGTGCAAATTTCTATCCCTATATACTTCAACACTCTCTTTTAGATAGTGTTTCACGAAAACAAATACATTCATGTTATATAAATATCGCCATCAACAAAAACCTAGCATATATATCAACACCCACTTGTAGTTTCGACTGATGAAGTGGTCGTCGTAGTCATTGCTAAACAACAATATTCTATTACCATTTTTTATATTGGCAAGTACGATGTAAAGTATGAGAAAATCTTAAGGATAACGTTTTGATGTTTTCTTATTTGATAAATTCAACTGAGGAATATCAATTGTGTGTGTTATAGTTGCGCTCAAGATAGTTGAAACCGCTAAACTGGAATATTCGAACAATTTATACTGAAGCAAAAATGAATAAATTTCAACAAAACAAAAAATTCTGTCAGATTTTCTTAGAATGATACATCTAAATAAATGATTTGTATCAAAATACAGACTTGTAGTGAGTGTTGTTGCTATTGCTAAATAAAAATATTTATATTATTTTTCTTTCAAACAACATTTTGTATGAAAAACTTATTAGAAGTTGTTAGACTCGTACTTGCTATCGTAGTTATCACTAAATAGAATAGATCAATCAATCTTTTTCTACCAAAGAACTATTCAATAGAGACTATTTTATTTGTTAAAATTGCGCAAACTACATTTGTACAAATTATTATTCTGTAAATTGAAAAATAGTTTTCGTTAATTTTTTTTTTGATTGAAAATCGACAAAAATTCTTTTAAATCGGGCAAAGGAGACTATCAACAAGACAGTTGTCAACAAAGAAATACGATCTTAATCGTTATTCTCAGATTCCGATGATAGAAAAGATTATAGAAACCTTAAGAAATATTTGGAATTTCTTTTGCAAAAAATATTACTAATAAAATTATCCGCAACTCATTCAATAGTTCTATTTGATTGTTCAACTAACTCTGCTTGTGCTCAGACCAATTATTGAGAAGACAAACGGCTAATGTGCTACCTGATATTCTTGTCGATTGAGTTGTTGTGGTATTAGGTTTAATAAAAATAGCTATGAGAGCTGCAGCGATCGCAATAGCCAACAGAAGAGCAATTAGTAAAGAGGCAAGTAAACATGAGCATGAACATGGACAAAACCAACCACCAGGATATCTGTTTCTAATAAAGACATATAAGTGTATAGTGATACTTAAAAATAGAATAGTTTACTTTTTTCTTTTGTTTCTACGTCGTTTTGAATCTTGATGAAAATCTTTCGTATTTGAAAACCAATCTTTCGTTGTCTTTCATGTAAAAGAAATCAATTAAATAGAATATACAAAGAATGCTTACAAGAGTTCTGTTATTATTTTTCACTGAACTTGAATTATTATTCATGAAGCTCTGAAGAAGAAAGTATTATTTACATTTAAACTGATTACTTTTATATAATATAGATCAAATTATTTGATAATAACTTACACGATTGTTACTCGATGAAAAGTGTTGTCTTAGTAGAATATTCTCATAATTATGTTCATCATTATTATTCGTTGTTTGATTTATTCTTGATAAATACTCATTTGATTCTTGTGAATAAGGAATTGTCTATCATGAAAAGAAACATCAAATAATAGAAATATCAAAGGATTAAGATGTATTGGTGTTGTCACAATGACATTTAGAATTGCAGAATAGTATTAAAAATAATATGAGATTACATGTAGATTGTAATGTGTCTCAATTATTTTTTTTGAGATGAATTTTCTGCATATATGGCATGATTCTGATATATAAAAGGTATTAGTTTTCTCACTAGTGATAGCGATCGAGATCGTCGAGAGTCTTTGTTAATATTGCGAGATTGTGTTGCACTATATGTCTCTTTGACTGAATTTGACATAGCATGTTGATTATTCCGAAGATGATGAGCAGATAGAATAGTAGAGGTCTATTACAATATAGAAATAGATGGATTATAAATAAGATTGTACATAAAGCATCTGACTGAATATAAATCATGATCGGAATTTATAGGTTTGTTTTCTTTTGGATGACAATTGTCGTCTGGTGGTCGAAGAGTGGCATGAATGACAATTCGAGATCTTCCATTTGAAGGTATCCGTTCACATCGAGAGGAAAGATGACGACTATAAAGAGGATGATTCTCTATTTGTGATATAGATGATGGCGAATATCGAGTATTTTCTTTTATTAGACCTTCAGTCGATGCCAATGATTGATTCAGCATTATTCCACTGAATATATCTTGTTGTTGCTCTGGGAGAATGGTAACTTTGTTGATATATTCCATTGATTATATAAAGAAATAGATGATTATATTTTTGATCAAGATTAGAAGAGAAAAATAATAGTTGCAATGCTATGGTTTCTATGCAGGATATTTTATTTACTAACTCCTCCAAAGAAATTCAATTGTATTCGTTTCTTTCTTTCAACTTGAAAATTTCTAGGTTTCATCAATGATTAAATAAAAACAAAAAACCAAAAATAAAATAATACATACAATCATAAAACGCTGATTACTCGTTTTATGTGCTTTTAATCTTCACCAAAACTGTTGATAAGAATATTCGATTCCTATACATTTTTTCTTCAAAAACCAAGACTACTTTAATTCAGCATGACTTCACTAAAAAACATTTAGCTTAATATTTTTAAATTCATTATGTTCTTTAGTAGATTGTGTATTTGATTTAACTGATTTTTCGATAACGGCTAGTCGATGCAGTAGTGATGGAATTGCTGTAAAGTGCTCACTGTAAAATGCACGCAATTCAAACTTCGGGTAAAATTTTTTGTATATCATTTGATATAGTTTTAGTTGCTGATCACGAATATCTACTTTTTAGACTTAGTAAAAATTCGTTTCCAGTCGAAAAATACGAATTACTGAGAAAGTATCGTTTTTCGAGAAAAATGCATTATTTCTCGAAATGTGCGAAATTTATGACTTTATCGTAGGTTTTTGATTTGGAAAATATTTTTTTTCGGATTCAGCATGAAAAATTGAATCTAGCAAGGTTTTTCAATCGGCTCTAGGTTCAAAACTAAATCTGGGGTGGCACTTCGGAGTGCACCACGTGTAGATCGATTTTGTAAACATATCTAGTTTTTGTACATGAATGATAAAGGTAAATATTTTATTTCATTCGATTCATCACATTACCACTTACAAAGTTACAGAGCTTCTTTTCGATTGAAAAATTTTTCTAGACTCAGTTTCTCATGCTGAATCAGAAAAAAGTATTTTCAAAATCAAAAGCATACGATGAAGTCATACATTTCGCACATTTCGAGAAAGGATGCATTTTTCCAGTATTTCGTATTTTTCGACTGAAAACGAGTTTTTGCTAAGTCTAAAAAGTAGATATTCGTGATCATCAGCTAAAACTCTATCAAATGATGTAAAAGAAAAGACAAAGAAAAAATTTTACTCGAAATACGCTTTACAGGCACCTTATTATTTTAAAATCTTGAGATAATGTTATCTCAAATGGTACCTTTAGCGGGGGGCATATTTGGCACCTTAACGCGTGAGTTTCTTTCAAGAATTCATAACATAGCATCTAAGAGAATATTTAAAGATTCCTTCATATCTCTTGAATGGAATGGTATAACTCATTTCTAAATTTAAAACCTTTTGCATGTTTGCTTAGTCAGTGATCTGAGGGCCAATGTGTGTATAGAGTAGGTGTATGTTGAAGGAAAACTACCATTTCAATAAAATAATAGATATAACTAAACATTCACACGAGGTTTATTGAAACGATTTACTACTGGAAAAAACATTACTGATAATTTTTCCGTTCATAACCATCCTTTTTCCGAATTTTACAAAAAACGTATAAAAAAAATCAAGAATTTATGTTCTCGCCGACATCTGGAATAAGAGTTTGTTCAGTCAATGTCGTTCATTAATGATATCAATTTCATGAACAATAGCACCAACCAATGCTTTCACAACATAATCACCATGCGAGAAAGGATAGTTAACTCCACTGTATTCTTGAACTTTTCGTTTTTCGGTCTGAAAATCATCGGTGACATCAACATTTTTCATTATTTCATCCCACCTCTTCAAGCAATTGACACATTCAGGATCATCGGTACATAATAAAAAAGAAACATGTGTAGTATCGGCTTTTCGCTCTTCTATCATGAGACGTTCAAGTTCCAGCATATTGTCATCCCCATCTTCATCAGTGGACAATCCATCAGTTGCTACGAATACTAATAATTTTTTGTCACGTCCACGACGTGCTAGTTGTGACTGGAAAATTTTTCTCAAAGCAGGCACCATAGGTGTAAAGTCACTTGGAGGTTTTTCGAACGCATGTTCAACAGTTTTAGGATCTTTCACCTTAAGAAATTTTTCTCTGTTGAGAAAATAAATATCGACACCATTCGAATCAAACCTAACACCTATATCAATTACAATTTTTACAATTTCCTGAAGTTCATCCCATCGAGTACGCTCAGTGCCATCAACTTCTGTTTTCATTGAACCAGAATCATCACATAGAAGGACAATTTCATAATTTCGAAGTTCTGAAAGATGAGTAGCCATTTCCGGTGGTATTTTATATTGGTGGGAAATTTCGCAAATAATAGCATCTTCTATAAAATTAAAGATCAATGCTAAATTTGTAGCAAAACTTTATAAAGGATATGACTATCAGAAATGTATATTTGTTACTTAACAGAAGATTGTTACGATTATACAAATAAGGTTAATCAAATGGCTAACTACTGATCATTCAAATAATGAGCGATTTTATTTACATGCACTATCGCTATTTTAGAGTTTTTTATTTCAGAAATGCACATACCACCACTTATTCGTCGTTGTATTGATCTGTCGCTAGATTGATTTAGTTCATTTATTTCACTTGCTGATGTACCCGTGACTACAATGACAAAAATCACACCAAACATAGAAAATACGTTGAAAAAAACCAGCTTCACATTTACCGGAGTTATTTAAAGATTGTTCAGTTGTGTCATTATTCGTCGAATTAGGAGGGCTTGTATTAGTATTTATTTGCTGTTGTTTCTCTGACGGCATTCAGCTAGTTTACTGTATGAATAGATAGAAAACTACACATATCCAATATAATATCATACTTTCTAGTGGTAGGTAAGTGTTCTGGATATGAGTATCTATGGCTGTCGAAAAATTACTGTTGGAAGTAATGTCTTTAAATATATTTTGATGTTCGTAATTTTTGTCACTAGATTAATGTTGGATAAAAGTTTAGTTGGCAATTTCCAAGTTTTTCGATCGTATAAAAGTAGAAAGGAAGAAAAGAACGAAAAAGAAAAATAGAAATGAAGCAATAATGAAGATATTAATAAAAGTTTATTGTGCCATGAAAGCGAAAGAAAGAACAAACTTCTGAAACGATCGAAGAGTTATGCAACATATACAGTAGTTGGAAGAAAAAAAACAATCTACCAACAATAAAACGACTACCAATCGTATTCTTGGTATAAAACAGAATCTTCACCAGTCAAGATTGAAATATTGTCTTCTTTGATGTTTCAAAGCAACATAACTATTTGAAACTATCTCGTATAATTTTCCAAATATTCATTGTTTTCTTAATAAATTTAATTCTACAATTTCTTTCTCATATTAATATTTGTTGTATCATGTCATGTGCTCAGTCCATGATATCAACAAGTTCGCTATGAACATCATCACTAAGCACGAATCACTCAAAATCAGAGGCTGAGAACATTATATGATACAACAAACATTAATATGAGAAAGAAATTGTACAATAAAATTTATTAAGAAGAAAATGAACATTTGGGAAATTATACAAGATTGTTTCAAATAGTTCTGCTGTTTTGAAACACTAAAGACAATATTGGTGGAACAAATATGTGATTTTGTAGAGCATTACACGACGTATCTTTTGGAAAAATATTCAAGTCTAAGTGGTAAAGATTCTATGTTTTATACTAAAAATACGATTGGTAGTGATTTTGTCTTTCGCAGAATGTTCTGTCTTTCGCAGAATGTTCTGTCTTTTAAAAAGAGTTTCTTTATTTTTTTCGATCATTATTTGACGTAATGATTTTGCACAATCCCAATATTATTTTCAATAATATAGGTTCAACCAAATGCTCCTAAAATTTCACTTAAAATAACAAATATTTGAACAAAATCATTCTCTACTACGACTAAATTTCCCTTTTCTTTATGTCTACATTTGGGTTGAATGTTCAGATTAACTTTTGGACTACTTTCAGTTGCTGTAATTTGCCAAAATTGATTCGTTTGAAATTGTTCTGATGTTGATTGAATATTTGCTCGATGATCAATAGTGTAAACGTTTCCATTAATCCTATATAATTAAAAAATACTGATCCTAGAAAATACAAAAATCAAAATTACCAAATCGCATTTTTCATTGAAATATTATTTTAATCATTATAAATTTCATCCGACAATTTTTTTCCAATTGTAACCTTCTGATTCACTAATGAATTTCTTGCATGAGTTGACAGGCAACCCTTGTGAAATTCCATAAAATTTAGACTGAAGATTAAAATTATTATCATTTCCACCGAGACATGTGTTTTGCATAGGATAATGTCCAATCCATGTTATTAAAATCAATTAAACCCACCCCACCCCTCAATAGAAGAGCCCCAAATGGGAAGCTGTGGGCTCATGCTTTTCTGAGCGCGAGTCCGGCAAAACTCATATTTATGGGTCCGGGCCCGGCCAAGTCCAGACACGGTTTTTTCCACAAACACCTGGCACTCTTTATGGATATGAATAAATAAAGACACAAAGTTTTAGCTCTTTATTAGTCACATTAAAAATGATCAATGTACAATTATTTCTTATTGTTCATTTTTCACTACTAAATGATCGTTCAATTGAAAATTTCTGGTTATCAAAAAGTAGTGAGAGCAGTGATGAATAAGAATAGTAACGAAAGATTATTTTTTAATGTATAAAAAAAATAATAATATATAGGAGTAGCAAACAGACATTATTGATGTGTAGATTTCTTTTTATTCTGTATTTGTTTTTCTCAGCTTGATTTTATTTTTGACGTTTGAAATGACTTTTTTTAATTAAAAAAATAAAAGGGAAGAAGAAATCTTACAAAATAAGAAAGAAATCAATATTTGTTGACTTCAATTCTTACATATTTAGATTCATATCTTGATATAAATCGGGTCTCGAGTTTAATTGAGACATATACCCAAACTCGGCAAAAGCTAAATTTCTAGGCCCATATCGGGGCCCGGACCTACCCGCGGCTCCCTTCTCCCTAGTTCTAACTTATATTTAACCCTAGTACTACCAAGCGGAATCATTTTCTAGGCCACCCTAGAATCTCTACCATTATAAGAGCTGGAGATCTGAAAATTTCTGTACACATACTCCTTCAAGCATGTAGATCAGAAGTATGAACTGTACTCACATTGCTTGAGTATGAAGGAAGTTTTGATAGACGGTACTATTTTTGCTTCATGATTCATAACTTTGGGGAAAAAAACAACCATTTGGATTGGTCAACTCATTAATATCCAGCATTCTGTTTCAGTTACCGGCCTTACAAATTTCATTGAGATTTACGAACCCGTTCAAGAACTGGAGCCGTTGCACTACAACTATCAATGCTTAGAAAAACAACCCACTACTCTTTAGAAACGCATAACTCAATGATAGTTCAATGAGTCAACATCGAACTGGTAAAGAAGCTTCCATCACAGTTTGGCATTGTTTCCTAGAAGTTTCAAAAACGGATCTAACGATACAGAGAAATAATACACTAATGGTTATCACATCAGCGCGTACTGATCCCAGGTCCTCCATATTTGAGCTAATAAGCTCATTTTTTGTCTGAGTAAAGAGCATAATCCTGACTTGATTCCTGTGGAAAAAAAAGCATTAAAGATTAACTTTGTCACCAAAAATAAGCAACAACATTGATTTTTCCTATAATGCCAGAACCAAAGTAAAACTTGTAGCTTTTTCTTCTAAATTTATCAAGATCTCATGCGATGAATTCACGGTTCGATGGAGTGTGTGCACAGAAATGTTCAGATTTCTAGCCCTTATAATGACTGAGATCCGACGGTAGGGTCCAAAATGACCCCGCTTGGTAGTATTAGAGTTAATAATAACACACATTTCTGTTAGAAACATAAAGAATAAATCACTATGTAGAATGTCTACAATTAATGATAAGTACAATGAGATTTTTAGTTGGAATTTTCTTTGAAATTGTTTAATCTCATAAGTATTGAGAGTTTTGTAATATCCAATTCACATCCTCCTTTAACATGATATCATAACAGGCACGTGCCGAAGAGGGAGACGTGGGGTTTGGGCCCCCCTCAAGGGCTAAAACGCCCGTAGGGGGTACGAGAAGACACTTTTTGCCCTGTGAAATTTTTTATTTTCCCATAGTAGCCCCCTCCCCCTCAGAGGTTGGGCCCCCTCCTCAGAAAATTTCTGGGTACGTGCCTGTATCATAATTTTCTTTACATATTGTAAAGATAATTTTAATTGTTAAATATAACACGAATGATTAGTTTTTGTTTTCCTAACCAGAGGTAAATAACGACATTTATATTGTATCCCATCAACTTCTTGTGATGATATCGAAGTCTTGTATGTATTACACTATGATACATACGTTTCATAAGGAAAGAATAAACCTGGAAAAAACTATTTTATTTGTTACAGTTATAC
>JAJEKB010009226.1:0-20377 GCA_022393335.1 Macrotrachela quadricornifera | reverse complement strand
CTTCCAAAACTTTTTACTGGTCTGGGTGGATTCCAACGTCGATCCAACGAACAATAATTGCCGAAATACGTTGGCTCAGCTACGAAACATCGTAAACGATGTCTATATCTTCATGCAACCTGATGAATGTATTGACTTCATCACTGAAGTCGATGAGAAAACATTCCTTATTATAGAGGGTACTCTTGGTCAAGAAATAGTGCCACTCATTCATAATATTCCTCAACTTGATGTTATTTACCTATTTTGTCACAACAGATCTACACATGAACAATGGGCCAAAGAATGGGTGAAGGTGAAGGGCATTCATACAGAAATTACCCCCATCTGTGAAAGTCTTCCACAGGATGTTAAACAATGCAATCAAGATTCCATTGCCTTAAGTTTTGTCACAATGAGTGAAGAGACTTCCAATCAAAATCTCAATCAACTGGATCCCACATTTATGTACACTCAGATACTTAAAAAAATTCTTCTCGACATGGAACAGAATGAAAAATCCATTAAGGACTTCATCTCTTACTGCCGAAGCAATAATGCTGGATCACCAACCACTATTACTAAATTAGAGAACGAATATAGTTCGAAATTCGCTATCTGGTGGTATACTTCTCCATTTTTCATTTACTCTATGCTCAATGATGCTCTTCGTATGATGGAAAGTGATACTATTATTAAAATGGGTTTCTTTATTCGTGATCTTCACCATCAGATTGAACGATTACATCAAAAACAAATCAGCAATTATAGAGGAAAATCTTTTATAGTTTATCGCGGACAAGGTTTGTCCACTAAAGATTTTGACAAACTTCTGAACACAAAAGGTGGACTCATATCCTTTAATAACTTTTTATCCACTAGTAAAGAAAGAGAAGTTTCGATGGGCTTCACCCATGTCGCCTTAACAAAACCCAATACAGTCGGTATTCTCTTTCAAATGTCTATTAATCCTTCTATTTCATCGGCTCCTTTCGCCTCCGTTGAGGAGGATACTTCTTTCGAAGGAGAAAAAGAAATTCTCTTCTCTATGCATACCGTTTTTCGTATCGGTGAAATTAAGCAAATAGATGAGAATATTTCGCTCTATCAGGTGGATCTTAAACTTACTTCGGATGATGATCAACAACTTCGCACACTTACTAAGCGGATACAAGAAGAAACCGGAGGTGGAACAGGATGGGATCAGTTGAGTGTGCTCTTAGTAAAAATAGGTAAACTTGACAAAGCTGAAGAACTTTATCAAGATCTACTGGAACAGACGTCCAGCGAGATTGAGAAAGCAACATATTATAATAATCTTGGATATGTCATGGATGAGCAAGGTGACAATAGCAAGGCTATCTGGTATTATGAAAAATCACTTGAAATTCGGCAAAAAACTCTTCCTCCAGATCATCCTGATTTGGCAGAATCCTACAACAATATCGCTTTAGTGTATCACCACATGGACGAGTACTCAAAAGCACTTTCATTTTACGAAAAAGCACTTGAAAATCAACAAAAAACTCTTCCTCCAAATCATTCTTCGTTGGGTACTTTCTACAACAACATCTCTGGCGTGTATCACAAGATGGGAGAGTACTCAAAAGCACTTTCGTTTTACGAGAAATCACTTGAAAGTCAACAAAAAACTCTTCCTCCAAATCATCCTGATTTGGGTCAATCCTACAACAACATCGGTATGATGTATAAAAACATAGGAGAGTACTCAAAAGCACTTTCTTTTTACGAAAAAGCACTTGAAATTTGGCAAAAAAGTCTTTCTCCAAATCATCCTGGTTTTGCTCAATCTTACAATAACATGGGAATGCTGTATGATAACATGGGAGAATATTCGAAAGCACTTTCATTTCATGAAAAAGCACTTGAAATCTGGCAAATAAATATTCCTACAAATCACTCGCATTTGGCTACTTCCTACAACAACATCGGCGTGGCATATAAAAATATGGGCGAGTATTCGAAAGCGCTTCCATTTTACGAAAAAGCACTTGAAAGTCAACAGAAAACTCTTTCTCCAAATCGTTCTTTGCAGAGTACTTTCTACAACAACATCGCTGGCGTGTATCACAAGATGGAAGAATACTCGAAAGCACTTTCGTTTTACGAAAACGCACTTGAAATTCAACAAAAAATTCTTCCTCCAAATCATCCTGATTTGGCTGCGCCCTACAATAACATCGGTGGAATATATGACAGTCTGGGCGAGTACTCGAAAGCACTTACATTTTACGAAGAAGCACTTATAATTCAACAAAAAACTCTTCCTACAAATTATTCTTTGTTGGCTACTTTCTACAACAACATTGGTGGCGTGTATTATAAGATGGAAGAGTATTCGAAAGCACTTTCGTCTCATGAAAATGCCCTTGAAATTCGAGAGAAGACTCTTCCAGCAAATTATCCTGATTTGGCTCAATCCTACCATAACATTGGTTCAGTGTATGACGATATGGGACAATACTCGAAAGCACTTTCATTTTACGAAAAAGCACTTGAAATTCGAGAGAAAACTCTTCCTCCGAATCATCCTGATTTGGCTCAGTCCTACAATAATATCGGTTCGGCGTATGAAAATATAGTAGAATACTCGAAAGCACTTTCGTCTCATGAAAAAGCGCTCGAAATCTGGCAAAGTACTCTTCCTACAAATTATCTTTCGATGGCTATTTCTTACAACAACATTGGTGGAGCGTATTTCAAGATGGGAGAGTATTCGAAAGCACTTTTGTTTCACGAAAACGCCCTTGAAATTCGAGAGAAAATTCTTCCTCCAAATCATCTTCATTTGGCTGTATCCTACAATAACATTGGTTCGGTATATGACAACATAGGGGAGTATTCCAAAGCACTTTCATATTTGGAACGTGCTCTGAATATTTTGCAAAATTCCTTGCCTCCTAATCATCGCAATATTAAACTTGTGCAAGACAAGATTGAACGTCTTAAACAGAAATTTTAAAATGATTTTTGATAAATGCAAGAAAATGTTTTCTCACACTGTAAAAAAAAACGGAACTTTACCGAACCAAAAATGATATCCGGGGACGGGCACACCTCCCGATCCTTTTTTGGTTTCATGAAAAGAAAGTTTCGTACCAAACTCTTCTTTGAGGAATGACAAAAAAGGTTTCGTACACAAGGTTCAGTACGAAACTTTTTTTGCCGTTCATTAAAAAAAAGTTTGGTACAAAACTTTCTTTTTACGAAACCAGAAAAGGATGGGGGGGGGGGGTGCCCGTCCCCGGATATCATTTTTGGTTCGGTAAAGTTCCTGTTTTTACAGTGATCTCTACGTTGCATCTGTAAGTTGATCCTATTTTGCTTTTCATACTCAAATCAGATTAACTTACGAATGCAACGAGGAAATTAAACTGTTTGAATACTTCTAGAGATTCCGTCAACAGTTAAAATTAACATTTAATTGCCAAATAGTTTTTCGTAGTAGTCTACAGCAAAGAGTAAATGGATTGATTTTATTTAATAAAATAAACTTACCCGTATAGTTCATATGTGTGTTGGCATAAAACGAGAATACAAATATGATGGTTTTCTATCGTGAAATTTACTGGTGATTTTGATATAAAGATGAATTTGAAATAAAACACAAGTCATTTTGGATTAGATAATAAATATACCCATGAATTCCATGTGGAGGCTAATCTATAACAGAAAAGAAAGTCATTTATTGAAAACAGCAAACTTACCCATTAGTGTGCAAGGTTTCGAAAGATATTGGGTTCGGCAGCGTTGTCACTGAACCTGTAATTATATAAAATTAATTAATTAATTAGGATACTAGCTTATCATAAATGTCGCTACTTAATGATGCGTAGGATGTCTTCTACAACATGACAAGATATTTACACAAGCACTTAATCTTAAAACATCTATTATATAATGATAATTTTTCATGAACTCACTCGTATATATATATAGCTTGTATTATCGAAACAAAACGGTGAATGAGTGGTGGACAAAAAGGTTCCGTAAGTTTTCAACGGATCCGTAAGGGTACTTAAAACGTCTTCTACATGACAATAGTTTTCTGTGAGCTCATTCGTGTATATATATAGGCTGTGCCATCAAAACAAAACGGTGAATGAGTAGTGAACAAAAAGGTTCCATAAGTTTTTAATGCAAATTTAAGGGTATCTTGAGGTACTATAAGTAAATTTCTGAGGGCTATATTCTGGCACTATAGGTCACATTTTGACGGCTATCTTGGAGCACCTTAGGTAATTTTTTGAGCGCTATCACAGCGTACCATTGGTAACTTTTTGAAGGCTATCTCGGACTATTGTTAGTAACTTTTCAACGACTATCTTCGAATACTATTAGTAATTTTTTGACGGCTATCTCAGGACTAATACGTGCAACTTTTTGAGACCTATCAGACAGTATGTCTCGTAACTACTTAAGATTGTTTGGTTGCGGAATCGATAATTTTTAAAAACTATGTTTGGGTGCTATCTCTACCTTCCTATGAGTTGACTAAGCATAGTTCATGCAAGGCTTCTTTGAGTTAGCAAATTCTAAAAAAGTTGATGTTTTATCGAATTTTTAAGATTTGATACTGTTATATGAGACGATTTTAAGTGTTGTGACATGAAAATTGTTTGGTAATTTTCATGTACGACCTTTCTAAGTGCTAAAAATTGAAGAGAGTTTTGAAGTTTTACTATGAAACTGTTTAGAAGTTTCATGCACCGTGTATTGAAATTTTGGTAACTTTGCATCTTTTGCTCAATATCGCTGACAGTTTCGGAAAACAACTAAAAGCACCGTATATCTTACATGAATCAATCGAACGCTTCGTATAATATTATAAGGTTCAACATAAATTAAGCGAAATTGTTCGTAGTTTCATAAATGATGTAATGGTTCGGTAGACATGTTACGAAGTCACGAACAACTTCGTAAATGTTGCAAAGGTTCCGCCCATATTTTACGAAATCTTTGATAGTTTCAAAGGCCATATAATAGTTTGGTATATTCTATACGAAGCCATTAACAGCTGCGCCAATTATCTGAAGGTTCAGTACACACGTTACGAAGCCGTCGACAGTTTCGTAGGGCATATAAAGGATACGTATAAGTTTTACAAAATGATTCATAATTTTGTAAGCGTTCTAATAGTTCCGCACATATTGTACGAAACTAGTCATGGTTCCATAAATGATAAACCAAACCATTATATCATTGACAAAACTATGAACAGTTTCGTGCAATAAACGCTGAATATTTTGATACTTTACGAAACTTTCGATAGATTCGTATAAGGTATACGGAACCTTTAATTATTTCACGAAACTATCATTGGCTCCGTAAAATATGAAATGGTTCAGCGTACATTGTACGAAACTGTTCATAGTTTTGTAAATGATGTGTTGGTTCGGTATGCCTTTTACGAAGCCATGTCTAGTTTCGCACAACGCATCCAGAACTATTAGAGCATTTATGAAACTATGGCTGGTTTCGTAGAATATATACGGAACGTTTAAACACTATGCGAAACTACCAATAGCTTTGTACAAAGGATTCGGTACTACCAAAAGTTCAGTGCATGGTGCACAGAACTTTCAGAGGGTTTCGTAAACAAACTTTGGAATCTTTTGGAATTTTCAGATCTTAAAAAGGTTCTTTATAATAATTACGAAACGATTTGTATGCTACAGGACTTAGAATTGCTTCGTGGAACTGTCTTTAAAGTTCGGTATGCCTCCTATTTTTTTTTCAGTGAGTCTATAGGTGAGCGTAGAATAATATACCCTTTTATTGCAATCGTAGAACAGTCTGCGTTTAGAAGTAGAATAACCAATCGTTTGATTGAGAGCGTAGAATAATCTACCGTGAACGTAGAATAATAAATCATTTTATTGCAATCGTGCAACAATCTACCCCTAAAAGTAGAATAATCAGCCCTTTGGTTGAAAGCGTGGAATAATCGACTCGTAAACGTACAATAATAACCCCTTTTATCATTACCGTAGAACAATCATCAGTTAAAAGTAGATTAACAAACCTTTTTGATGAAAACGTTAAGTAATAAACCCTTAAATCAGTGTTATATATCCCTTGCGTTTTCATATACTTTTATCGTCATAAACCGTTTGGTTCATAATCCATTCAAGGGTATATTTCCAGAACATATACCCTTGAAGAGGTTTTTGATGCAGTTTCTACCGTGCAACGATTGATTATTCTACCGTTTTTTTTACAGTGTACTCGTTGGATGGAATACAGAAGCTATTCACATAAGAATATGATATATATATAGAACAAGTTTAATTATATTAAATCGTAGAGATTTACAGACCAAATTTTCAATTGTTATGGAACTTTTTGCCTCCACAGTATCTACATCAAGTTCTTTACATTCACACTTGCCCTCTCTCATCATAAGCTATGATACACAGTTTTCACATTTTCTGCAGTACTACTATTTCATGTAGTCAAAGCAAACAACGATAATATATTAACTGTATCCCACTTATCAACTACATCAGTTAGATTGAGGCCTAGAAGTCTTGGAATCCGCTAATTAGTTCTAGACTCGACTAAGTAACAACTGCGATTATTCTCTATAGTCCTATGTCCAAATAATATTATGTAAAGCGAATGTTCTGAGAAACCATTCAAACTTATTGGGATAACTCCACTTATTCTCAAGCTCTTGAATTCATTAATACAGAAACCTCGATCGTATTCAAGTACCAAGTCAATACTTGTGCAATTTTTGAGAGCTCAATATCTTATGGTGACATGGACCAATTTTCTTGCGGAATTTTTGACACAAATCATTTAATAACGATCGAACAAAAATAATCGTAATATTACTCATGTTTCAGTTTGGAACAGTATCTTTCCATTCCAATATTGTAAAATACTTTTGGAAGCAACAATTAAACTGAAAAACCATAGATGTCGTCCTTAAACAGTAATTTTTATCAGAATTAATTTTTTTTCCTTCCTTCCACTTCATGTGTAAAACTAAGAAAATAAATCATGGATACTGTTTGTTTACGCTAGTATTAATGTTCATTTCTGTCTTACTATTCATCATTTTTGTTTAACTAATACATATCATGGACAAGAAACAATTATTTAATTGTTCTAATGACACAGTTCATGCTAAAAAAACATCAACAGATGTTCAAATTTTCCAGAACTTCATGTTACTCTGGTTGAATACTAATATTCATGAAGACAGCAATAGTAAAGAAGTAGCACAATTAAGACAAGTGATTCATAACGTCAATACATTTGCCGATATCAATCATTTGGTCGATTTTATTACTAATATCAAAGATGTAAAGATCTTTATGATTTGTTCTCAAGAATTTGCCAAAGCTGCTGTACCTATTATCCATGATATGCATCAAATTAGTTCCATCTATATCTTGGCTGATAACAAGTCGGAATATGAGCAATGGTCAAAACAATGGACGAAAATTAGGGGTATCTTAACAGAAGTTTCGTCCATTTTTGAAATGCTCAAAAAAGCTACAAGAGAATGTGATCAAAATTATATCCCAATGAGTTTCCTTCCAAAAAATGATGGCATATTAAAGAAAGATCTGAATCAATTAGATCAATCTTTTATGTATACCCAAATTTTCAAAGAAATATTACTAACAATTGATTTTGATCAACAACATATCAAAGAATTTACTAGATTTTGTCGAGAAAAATTCTCTGATAATATTGCTTCACTAGAAAATATCGATAAATTCGAAAAAGAGTATGATCGTTATTCACCGATCTGGTGGTATAGTCAATCTTTTCTTTATTCAATTCTTAATCGAGGATTACGCACTATGGAAGTAAGTATCATTATTAAAATGGGTTTCTTCGTACATCATCTTCACCAATGTATCAAACAGCTCCATGATGAACAATACGTTAATAGCTGTCAATTACATTCGCTTACTGTCTATCGTGGTCAAGGTTTAACTCAAATCGATTTTGATCAAATGGTAAAAACGAAAGGTGGATTGCTTTCATTTAATAGTTTTTTATCGACCAGTCTCGATCGAGAAGTCGCTTTGGCATTTGCTGATAGCAATCAGAATGATCCTGATATAATCGGCATACTCTTTCAAATAACTCTTAATCCATCGATTTCATTGATTCCTTTCGCGGATATCAGTGATATGAGTCACTATTCGACAGAAAAAGAGATTCTGTTTTCTATGCATTCTGTATTTCGTATTGGTGATATTAAACAAATCAACGGTAACAATCGTCTATGGGAAGTTGAATTAAAACTGACTAGTGACAACGATCCACAACTCTCTATTTTGACTGAATATATACGAAAAATGACAGTACCACATCTAACAGGATGGTATCGATTAGGACAATTATTGATTCAATTAGGTCATATTAACCAAGCTCAGCAATTATACGAAATATTACTTGATCAAACATCCGATGAATTTAAGAGAGGACTTATACATAATCAGATTGGATCAATTAAACATGATAAATCAAACTATGAAGAAGCAATTATATCTTATGAAAAATCAATAGAAATACGTCGTAAATACCCGCGTGCTTCAAATCCTCTTGATCTGATCTCAACATACAATAACATTGGTCTTACTTATGACGCGATGGGTGACTATTCAAGAGCACTATCACATTACGAAAGAGTGTTTAAAATGCGACAAGAAATTCTTCCCGAAAATCACTCCGATATAGTTAATTCTCTCACTTGTCTCGGTTTGATGTATGAAAAACTAGGCAAATATACAGAAGCACTTTCGTTTCACGAAAAAAATCTTAAGATCAGTCAGAAAATTTTTCATTCAAACCATCCTGAATTAGCTAATGCCTACTCGTCGATTGGTTCCGTATATAATATGAAAGGCGAGTACTCAAAAGCATTTCCGTATTGTAAAGAATCACATGAAATTCGTTTAAAAATTCTGCCTCCAGACCATCCTGATTTGGCTATTTCTTACAACAATATTGGTTTCATTCATATGCAAACGAAAGGATATCCACAAGCTCGTATATCCTTTGAAAAAGCGCTTGACATTTATCGAAAAACTCTTTCCCCGGATAATCCTCGATTAGCAAAGACATATCTGAACATCGGTTGGGCAAATGAAAAAAATAATAAATTTTCAAAAGCGCTTTCGTATTATGAAAAAGCGAGTGAAATCTTTGAAAAAACGCCTCCTGGAAATCATCCCGATTTGTCTACTACATACGGCTGCATTGGTGGGATTCATTTGAAGAAAGGTGAATATTCGAAAGCATTTTCATTTTACAAAAGATCACTGGAAATTGCAATAAGATGTCTACCGCCAGATCATCCTGATATAGGCACTTTATACATAGCCATTGCTTTTATTTATGATAAAATGCGCGAATATTCAAAAGCGCAGAAGGCTTACAAGATGGGAATGGAAATCTGTCAGAAAAACTTTCCTTTTAAATCAGTCTGATTGAGCTACTTCGTACCCAAAGCACTCTCATTTTTCTGGGAGGTCCATGGAGTGTATTGACAAATGTATCCTACAAGCTAGATATTGGTTACTTACTGCTGATATAATAAGTGCAAAATGTGTTTTAAAATATTTGTCTGTCGTAACCAAATAATTTAAAAGCTTTGAATGTTGCTTTTTCATGTTGTACATGTTACTAAGTGTTGTGCGTCTAATATACGTATTTTAAGAATTAAAAACAAATCGAAAAAAGTAAAATGTTTCTTTAATTATCGTTCAAGATATCAGCATACATCTAGGTTACATATACTCCTAGAAACGAAAAGCTAGAAGTCGTATTTTTGAGACTATTGCTACCATAATAGAAATACATTTGTGTTATAGCTTTCTGAACTCATCCAGTATTGAACTGTTTTGATTCTCAAACAAACACTTGCCTTTTTCAATGTCATCGAAACTAGTGTTAGAAATTTTCCATTGTTATAAAATAATCTTTTCGAAAAGCATATCTGTATATTCTGATAGAACGTAAAACTTCATTGTTGCTTCTATTTAAGATTGTGTAGTCGCACAGAAATGACATTTTGGAAACTTTATCACCTATGTTACGGACTCTTTATTTTTTTTTGCATATATGCGAAACGTGGAATAATAAACGAGAGACATAGTGAGAAAGATCAGCTGTGAAAGTTTACCAGTCGCATGTGTCTGCATTTAACTTACTATAATTTGTATTCTTTGAATGTCAGATATGATAATAGAGATTTTTCCAAAGAGTATCCTGTTACTGTAACGATATCATCGAAATACAAACTTCAGCTTTTGCTTGGCATGGATGTGTGTAACGGATGGAGCAAAATTCTGCTTTGAAGCTAAATACCTAACTAAATTCTACTGTAATATTAATTTAAATTTGGATATGCATGAAAAAAGACTTTTAGAAAAAATTATTGTACTAAATGTAACGATATTTACGGTTACTATAACGATGACTTTTGCTTCATCTGCAACAAAATCTCTAACGATTTCGAATATGCATGTTAATATTTACTCTCCGCGAAGATCGATATAATACTGAGTTGATAAGAAATTTTTTGCGGTTTTTCTGAGAATTTGCTTTTTATTTTTTAACTTCAAGAATACAACTAGCTTTCATCAATGTAAGCTTCGGCAGAGAAAGAATTCCGCGTTCGTAGAAGACCTGGAACTATTGACGAAAGAAGTTTCAGAGATCCATGTTGAGGTCGTTCTCATCGTCAAATTTTTTCTCGCGTAAATGATTAGACAAAGAACAAAATCAATGATAGTCTGTAGGAGTTGAATCTGGAGAATAAGGTGGATGTGGAACGGTAACCCATCCGAGCTACAATAATTTTTGGCGTGTTGGCTTTGCAACATGGAGTCTCGCGTAATCATGCAAGAACTAAATTTGAGTGTGCTTTTCCTTGAAGTTTTTTGCAAGCCGATCTCGTTGTTGACAATAGAGATCAGTAATGATGGTACAGCAATTAGGAAGAAGTTTCTAATGAATCATCCCTTTCCCACTTCATCACACGCTCAGTATCACCTTCTTAGGATGTGGATCAGTCGTAGACATTCCTGCAACTGTTTGACCAGTGCTCAGCTATTGACTTCTATGCGTGCAATTAACGTACAGCATTCACGTTTCATCACCAGCTATAAGATTGCGGTGCCATTTGTAATTGTGATGAGATATCATTAATTTCATACAAGTATCAACTCTGTGCTGGAGCTGACGTAGTGACAAACCATGTGGTATCCAAACTTCATATTTCTACGTTTTGCTTAATTCGCCGAGATGTGTTTCCATTGTAGTATGAGAGCATCCAAATCGCTCTGCTAAATATCGTGTAGTCAACCGAAGATCTTCTTCAATAAACTGTTTTAAGACTTCCATATCCACTTGTAGTGATCTTCTAGTGTGAGATAAATCACCAAGTTCGAAATCACCATTCTTGAACCGATGGAACTAAGGTTGCGCTGTACGGATGGAAAGTACATCCTTGCTCATCGTACCGCATATGTTGCTTGTTGCTTCCGTTGCTATGTGACCTAAACACAATTCATGAAGCAGAAGCGCTGGAAGCTCTCTACGAGATATCTTCGTTTCTAATTCGAGATCAACATCCATGTCCACAGTTTTCTTGTTGTTCGAAAGATATTTATACCCCCTATATATCCTTAGTATGGAAACTTCTAGGGCTTTTTCGATTGTTCTAGAAAGTTTTCGAAAAAAATGTAAAAATACTCTTACCAACTCAATCGATGACGTTTGATTCAATTTGATCAAAGGTTTCACACGTACACACATATGCGTATGCGTTCGTTTCTCTGTTGTCACACTGTTTATTGTTTCACAATAAACTCTGAACTTCTCTGTTCACCATATTTACAGCACAAAATTATTCTATGAAAAATTTGATCGTATCATTGGATAGAGCTCATCGATTTGTATAAGATACATTGATGAGTTGCTGAAACACAGATTGATGTGCGAATGTCCGTTGAAAAAAATCGAATTAGTCACTAACTTCACTGATGTACTTTGAACAGTAGCCGCTGGCGTGAACATCTTCGGTGTTAATATTTTGAAAAACATTTTTTGAATTCCACACAAAAACAACGTTCTTCCTACGAAGACGAAAAGTTATATATTATAATATTAATCAGATTATACTATATTTGCATAAAAAATACAAGCCAAACAACTACTTAGAAATCTACTATTTTTTTCAGAACACAACATTTCGAACAAAAAATTTTTCCCTCCTCTCAAAGTTCGATAGGTTGAGCCACTACTATCTAAGCTTACTCATGTCTCACTATTAGTCTAACGGCAGACGCTATGAATCATTGTTTGTTCTATGCGTCCTCCATTTAAAATTATTTTTCATGACATAGTAAAAAAAATATGTGCGTCATGTCTTCGATGACGCACGACATCTAACTCGCTGACTTTCAATGATTCAATGTATTCTCCCAATAAATGATTATCCTTTCCTGTCGCTCCGTGATTTGCAGCGCACAACATATAGAAGTTTCAACCTTTTTTTTTCTTTTTTTCCTTTTAAAGATAGAAAAAAAAATACATTCTTTTTTTTTTATTGCATAAAAAAATAAATCAATGCTCTCTCGTTTATTTTTACTTTTGTGGTAGGTAAAAAAATCCTTATTTTTTTTCTATCGACAAATGAAAGCAATCGTCAGTTGATATTTGACGCATTTTGTTAGAATAGTAATATCGACATGACAGATACGTTTGTAATTCACAAAAACCATCCAACAGGTCGTAGTGAATGTCCTAGTTTGACGCAATTCACTCAAGAAACCACTATTGGTGATATTCAAAAATATGTCGAATCTTCAGTAGAATTATCAACTATTAATTTTTATAACTATGAAATTCATATTTACAATAAAAAATATCACCGATGTGTTATGTTGGAACAAAGATATTTGGATCAATTTAAACCATTTCAATGTAATGACATTGTTTCCAATGAACAGCCAATTGTGTTGTCAGGTGAACCATGTACTGATTACTATGTTACATTGGAGGTTATTTGGTCGATAAAAAAAGATAACAATCGAGTAGGATTCGAACAAATATTGTGTAGGTTGATTTTTTTTTCTATACTTTATTATGCTTATTGTCACGGCTTTTCTCTAGATCATAGTAAACAAGAGCCTTTGGAACATCATTCACATGATAATCTACAAATATCTTCCAATGAAATGGAACAGTTCTCAAGTAAATTGGAAGCCTTATCTATTTATACACAAATTAATGAGCCTTTCGTTTAGATATATCAGAAGCATCTTCCATGTCGAAGATTTTTATCTCGACTGAAGATGGTCAGTATATTAATATTTAATATTTTAGTTTTTTATCTCTTTTCTAACTTTATGTCTAAATGTAGATAATCAAATGCCTTCGTTTGATACATACTGTGGAGTATCGAGCATGGATCCTCGTAGGAATAAACACGATTCAATTTCGTCTACCGTGCACGATAAAGATTTGATTCCAACTTCACGTAAATAAATATAATGAAATATGATATTTATTTAATTCTATTCTCTTTAGCTACAACTGCCGAGTTGAAAACTCCCATATTTTCTCAATTGCTGTCATCTTCAAGTGATAAAAATGGACCAGGTATGTAAAAATTATCTTTTTCTTTAAAAGTTTACTATATTTTCTTGCATAAAAATTCAAACAAAATGATTTACTTCCGTCGAAATCATTTTTTGCTTGTGACCATCGCCAATGGATTGATTCTGACACCATTGTGTTTTTCTCTTTTAGAACAATGTAGTGATGTAACTTATAGATCACCGGAGTTGAAGACTCCAATTGATTCAACCTTTGATAATATATGTCCATTGTCTACTATACCAAAACTTCCAGAAAATACTGGTACGTAATTCTATAGCAGAAAATATGAATTAATCACTAACTTTTTTCATTTTTTATTTAGTTGATGATATACATATTCAAATGAATACACCACTATATTCATTAAATGTTTCCTTCATTCCTACGGAATTAGACCTATACAAATCATCATCTATAACAACAAGTGACAGTTTAGGTAAAAATTTTGAAATACAAATAATTAAAATACAGAACTAATTAAAATAGATTGGAAAGAAAAAAAGTTTATTCTATACTGTATAACTATTTGGTAGATATCTATCGATATTATGATTCAATAGTAAAGAAAATAAAGTTTTCTATATTTTTAAAAAAGACGCTACTCATCAGAAATATACAGAAACATATGAAAAAAAAACGTTTGGTTTTACTACAACATTTTTTCTTTTTAAAGATATTTTTTTCATCCCAGTATATACCTACAGTGGATATTAAAAATGATCAGTAAAACTTCTTTTGTTTAGATAGTGAATCAAAGAAGTCGATAATTGATGACGATGATTTTTGTACGAAACCATGTTTTAGTGAAAGTGATTGTGATGATATTTATCGAACAGCACATAGAGGTCCACAAGTAGGACGAGGAGTAAGTATACATAAAAAAATAATAAAGAATATTTTATTTGAAAAATTTCATTTATAGTCATTTGGTATTGTTTCATCATATGTAACAAAAAATAGAAAACTGGTTGCTGCCAAAGAAATAAAACTTGATGATGATGATAGTGAACGAGTCGGTGGTAATTTTAAATGGGTACAAGAAGTGTATATTCTTCGAGCACTTGATCATCCTTATATTGTGAAGTATGTAATAATGATATTGATCTTGTTGATTAAGATGATATATTAAGAATATTATAGATTTTATGGTATTTCAATGGAAAATAGTCGTTTGGTGAAGATTTTTATGGTATGAATTCTATTGATTTTCTTATAATATGATAGAATCGTTTAGGAATACCTTCCAAATGGAACAATCGAACATTTAGTCGCATTATTTGGTCCATTACATAATAATGTTTTACAAAAATTCACAAGACAAATTATTGAAGGTGTTGCTTATCTGCATCGCAGAGGTGTTGTTCATCGGTAAAGACAAAATAACTCTTCTAGCATATGCATATATGTTTCTTTTATTCAGAGATCTTAAAGGTAAAAATATGATGGTTGATACCCTTGGTAATATAAGATTGATTGATTTTGGTTGTGCAATTCGGCTTAAGGATAATTCAAATACGGATTCAATAGAACCAGTATTAAGATCATTGAAAGGTTAATTAAAAATGACTTCATTTTTTTTTTATTTTTTTGAAATAATTATTCACAGGTACACTCAATTGGATGGCACCTGAAATGGCTAACGAAAGAGGACATGGAGAAAAAGTAGATATCTGGTCAGTTGGTTGTACATTATGTGAAATGGCAACAGGAAAACCACCATGGTCATCTGAAGGCAATTCGTGGGCCGTACTAAAGGCTATTAGTAAGTTAATGTTTTTGTATACATTAAATAAAATGGTTTCTTTGATTTTGTTTTAGCGGATGAAACAAAACAACCAAGTGATTTACCCGAAAGATGTCCATCAACAGCTCGAGAATTTTTTCGTTTATGTGTTATTCGTAATCCAATACTGAGACCTTCGGCAAGTGACTTACAAATTCATGCATTTCTTGTCACCAAGTTGGCGAATGACCATCATGAGAGCGCTAATGAAAAAGTCAAAGCGAATCAGCAATAAATAAATATTTAATAAAACTGGGTACTAATGAAAAGCTTGTCAATGCAGATTCTTTGTAAATAAGATGTGCAACTCACATATCTTCTGCAACATCATTATTCTAACAGAAAATGTATAAATGGTATATCCTTTGATAGAAATAAATTACTTTTCGATTATTATTAATCATTAAATAAACAGTTGCCTTAATTTATAACTGCATTTCAAGCAGAACTTTTAATTTTTTTTATTCCGGTGCTCTATTATTTATTTGTCTCATTGTTGGTCGCTCATTATTTATGTTATTGGGTTGTTTAATATTTTTCTATTTTATTGTTCTAATGACTAATTTGATAAATAAATAATTTTGTGATACACAATTATCTAATTCTACAATAAATCTCAACATATTTTTATGAATTTTAATAAACGCAGACGCATTAGCAATCTGTGCACAAAGGATAGCCAAATAATTAATCCATATTTGAGATTGATGTGGAATCGTTAGGTAAGATTTCGAAAATTAATCAGGATAATGGTTGATAATTTTTTTCGCAATATGTCTCAATATATTGATAACAATTATCAAAGAGAGCGAGAGAGTCATCGATCAATGGAAAATAGCTATAAATGTTTTCTATTGATAGTAAAAATTACTTCGTGTTCATTCTTTGGGGTTTATACCATAGTTGTAGCAATATTCAAGTTCAATATAAAAAACAGAAAACGTGAGAGCTGTCATTTTACATTGTTTGTTATTAATATAAGCAGTGTGATCGACCTGATCAGCAGCATCGAATAAACTTTTTACTTTAAAGTGTCACATCCACTCCATTAAAAGGTAAGTGCAAATCAAAGATTGTCTCGCAAGTACTTCATTAAAATTACATTAGTCTGGAGAGAGAGATATCATCGACCGTGTATGTTAGCTTTTTCGTGAAAATATAATGCTTCGATCAAGAGAAAACTCTCGAAGATTTCAAACATACTCAGACTAATATTCATCGCTGCAATGTTGAGTACATTTAACTATCATTAACCGAACAAAAAAAAACATGATATAAAGCTATGGTATTAATCGTTGGAAAGAAACGATATAGACGCATCAAATCATATTTTTAGATTTTTCTAATAAATATTCTAAAGTTTTTAAAATATGTATTGAAAAATAATACTTTTCAAAAAGTAGACAACAAAGTAATCTATAATTCTAAGCCTCGTACAATTTTCTAGATTATAGATTATCGGCTTGAATACACATCTGATAGGCATAAATTCACTGTAGTCACTTCATGAGGAACATTAGTTTACACACAGTTCCATCGAAAACATTAAAAAGAATCAGACAAAAATCGTATCATATACGACTCAATACATCTTCACCTTACTTTATTTAAACATGAAACCACAGTTCTATATTTTTCCTACTAAAACTTATTCAAAAAAAAAGCTTTTTTTCTAATTTATATCTTAATACTAGCTTTATTGAAAAACAAATAAATCATGAGTATTTGATACGGTATGTATCTACTGAAGAGATACGTGTTTCACTATGAAAATGTTCAATAGTCATTGAATTTTCTCTTTTTAATTTTAGTTTTTGTTAATGAACATAACATTTAGCGTCACAATCTATATGGTATATTTTACATACCTAGTAATTCATAAATAATTATTGCCTTGTTCCCTATTTTATAACCATATCTCTTGCTTTTTTTTTATTCAGTGACGTAAATATATATGTTCTTCTAATCGATGTGTGTAGACATTTCAGATAAAATCTGTAATACAAACCAATGGTGGATCAATGGAATCTTTCTAGCTATGCTTCTGACTGTAGTGTACCAAGCTACCTTCTCAGCCGAGATTATAGCATATCAAGTATCGATAATGATGCTGTGTCAAGAACTGTTATCGACATTCATTCTACTATAACACCTGATAGATAACATTTTTTGTTCATATAAAATCTATCAAGGTGAAAATCAAAAGTATAAATGTTTAACCATTATCTATTATTTTTTCATGTGTGCTCGTGTGTTGTTTTGACATCAAATTGCTTCCACTACTGCAAATTGAAATTCTTTCTTGCCATAGAATGACTTAATCCTAAATACAATCACAAAATAAGCAGTTTTAATTGAGTAGGTGAAAACTAATGTTTTTTGTTGGAGAAATACAAATAAATTTTACATGATGACAGTAAAAGATTATTGAGTTCTATCAAATATGATGAAACATCAAAATAATATGTAATGTATAATTAGTCATTTTGACGGCTACTAAATCTTTTCATTTATTAAAATGCACATATTGTCTTTCATGATATAATTAAAGATAAACGTTAACTGCTTATAATTGTATTTGCTTTTTTCTTCAAAGAATTAAAAAAACGTAGAAAGAGCTTCTTTAATATTACAAATAATTATTTGAGGATGAAAAGTATCAACTAAAGAAAAATGATGAGTACTTTTAATAAATTTTAGAAGATTGTTAGTTACATATTTATTTATTCTTTATCTTTCCCAATTTTTAGTGTTATTGAGTTCGATAGATGTTTTCAAAAACAAATAAAGTAAGATCTTTACTTAACTATTGAATAATCGTATTCCTTTATATTAATTAATTTAGAAAACAAAGTGTCAAAAAATAGTTGTATATTTAAAAGCAACTTGTTCAATAATTGGTTTAATTATAATAAGTACAATACTTTGGATTATTGCGGGTGAAATATTATGGCATGGATCATTATGGATAGAAGATATTTATAAATTCGTAATCTTTACTTCATTTTCTTTTTTATTTTATGCATCTGCTTTTTTTCTTTAGAAGAATAAGTATAATATATATAAACTAATAGGTTTAGTACTTTTTGTTGGTCTTGGAATTCTAATAGTCATTGTTTCTGTATCATTTGTTCTATTTGGAATTCCATTTACAATCGTGCATGTTGATCATTTATTTAATCGACAAAATATACAAATAACAAATGATTCAACATCAAATAATGATGAATTACAAAATCAAAGTAAGTAAATTATTTTAAAGATGTGTTTAAATGAATATTCTTATTTATTAGATTCAAAACAAGCATTAAAATGGACAATATCTATATTTATATTAGTTATTATTGGTCTTATGATTGGTGCAGTCGGTTGTGAAGTTATGCAACGGAGTGGATTGAGTTTTCAAGGAGTATCTAATAATGTAAGTAGCAAACAAACAATAAATGAAATAAAAAAATTTTATATATATTTATATAGAATAATAAATCGAATGAGATAAGTTTCTATCTGAAACAATGTTTATATTTAACAACAATGTTTGCTGGTTTATTATTATTTTTTATTGGTTTTTTACTTGCACCATTTATGCTTGCTTTTGCTGGTGTTGTTTCATTTGACAAAAAGAAAAATAGTTATCGTCTACGTCCTCGTCGTCGTCGTCATCGTCGTTCACATGAAACTGTCATCGAAGTTTAATTTATCTTTATTTAAAAAAAGAAAACTTTGAATTTTTTCTTTCGTTACGTGTATATTTAAATAAATATCTTCCAAATAATATTTAATGAGAAAATATTGCAAAACGAATGACTTCTTTTAGGCAATAGTATTAAAAATTAATTAATAATACACACGAAAGATATTCTATAATAATGTATTACAATAAAAAGTAACGAACAACAGTCTTTAATTAATCACTGAAAATCCTTTTTTTGAATTTCCTTTTCTTTCTTGGATATTTATATTTTTTTTCCGTCTTATGTCTTGATCACTCAATTTTGAGAATAACTAAATACAATTATCATACATGTTCTGATGAAACGTAGATTTGAACTACATATTCATAACATATGCCATATGTTACACCACTACTGAATGAAATGTGTACATATAAGATTGGTAGCGAAGGGTCAGAGTTCTTGATGATATTGTTTTTGAGTCGAATATTAAGTGTTTTTAGAAGAACTCTACGAGCCAAAATTGCCTTGATCATCTCTATTAAACTTTGACGGTATTTGTCAAAAGATAATGTGTTCTTGTTCAAGGAACTCGATAAAGTTCCATACGTTTAAATGAGATTTGTGGTTGTTTTTGTATGAATATGAACAATACAATCCTATATTTTTCAAACTCAATATGTGAAGTTTCAATTGACTTGACTTTGTTAATAAGATATAATCGTCAATGATGAGAAAGGAGCTTTTTTATTACTTGTAATAAAGATGTGATAAATTTTTTTAGAAAAAAATCAAAATCAAATAAACATACAAATGTGTTGAAATATAAATGATATCGTTTCTAGCCGAATAAACACACTAATATACGACTAAAATAGTATAAGGAAAGGATTAAACTTAGATTTTTTTTTTACCTAAAAAAATATGAAAATAATAATCTATTGATGTCTATTATTATACCTTCAGAAGGCTTTATTGTTGTTATACTTATCGTTGATGTATTTGCTTGAAATGTTGAAGTAATCTATTCAATTACAGTTGGATTTTGAAGATAATGATTAACATCTTTAAATTAGAAAATTAACATAATAATTAAATATAGAAAATGTATTTACATGTACAATTATGATCATATACCCATGGAAAAAATTTCATCAGAAAACCGCGGTGGTTGGCGGTATATGAAACCGCGGTTTCAAGCGGTTTTTCATGTTAGCGGGAATCAGACCGTTTATGCGGTATTTCAAAACCGTTAAAAACCGCGGTATTTTTTTGACGCGGT
>JAJEKB010009225.1:0-25586 GCA_022393335.1 Macrotrachela quadricornifera | reverse complement strand
TATTTATTAAAAAAAAAATACATTAATATATTTTTATTTTTAATAAACCTGTTATAAACATCGATATAGATGATGCAAAAAATAATACACCCATAGATCTTTGACATAATCCAACAAGAAGTAATATTCCAGCAGTAGCATAAAATACAAATGCAACTATTTCTAATGATTGACCTGTTCGAATAAAATCTTAAACAAAAAATTTCAAATAATATTCTTTGGAAAAATAAACTTCTATATATATTTATATATATTACCAGGTGGACCAGTAAATGCTACATTTGTTGCATTACTTGGATAAACTCTAGCACTCCAATCGGTACAACGATCATAACCGATTATCTATTTTAAATTTTAAAAAAAACTAATATAAAAAAAAACGATAAAATTAACAAACTTGAATATCACATAAACGCCATAAACCAACTTTAATTGGAAGTGTTGTATAAACAATCCAATCTGGTAAACAAAATGATATTAAATAAAGTATTAATGATAAAAAATATGATATTAATGAAATCCATAGACTTGCTCGTCCAATTGAACCAGATACATGAACAAAATTCATTCTGTTTTTTGTCTTTATTATAGTTCAAATGAAAAAATGATGAAAACGACCAGGTCAACATCATTCATGCGTGAAATGAATATGAGCGTTTGTCTTTTTTTTTCTATGATTGTTCAAAGCATTTATTTCGTTCAATATCAGATAACTATCAATATGTATAGTTTTTTTTTATAAGAATGATTCATCAATTGAAACGTGACAAAAAAAATGTATCTACCATCTTGTCAAATTGATCATACCTCGGTCACACATCAATGAAATGTACTTTTTTTTTTGGTTTCTTATATTAAATATAAGTATGATAGAATCTCAGCAAAGATCATTGATTATAAATGAAAATCGAAAAAAATTCTTGGAGAATAACAAGTATAAATTTATTTAAAAGAGTAATTACTTTAAATAAAATAAAATATATAGTTGGAAATTATGAATTAGGTAGTGGAGGATTTGGAAAAGTTTATCCAGCACGTCGATCTATTGATGGTTTGTTTTATTTAAAATAAATATTTTTACAAATAAATATTATTCTTTTATTTTAGGTGTTAATGTAGCAATAAAAGTAATTAGTTTAGCTGAAATATCAACAAAATTTCCATTTTTAGTCGAAGCATTTTTAAATGAAATAAATCAATCAAAAAAATTATCATTACAATCACAATATATTGTTAAAATGTTTGATTTTGATTTTCATCCAACTGGTCTTGCTTTTATTATTATGGAACGTGATGATCAAGATTTAGAAAAAGCTCTTCGAAATAAAACAATTTTATCAATTCAAAAACAAAAAATTTTATGGAAACAAATTTTAAATATTATTATGATTCTTTATAAACATTCATTAGTACGTTCAAATTTCTTTCTTAATTGATAGTTTTTTTTAAAATCATTTAGGTACATTTGGATGTAAAACCATCAAATTTAGTCTTTTTTGGTGATCGATTAAAATTAGTTGATTTAGGTATTGCACAAAAAGTAAATACTCGAGGGTAATTTACATTTCTTCTTTTGATTTTTATGTAATCTTTGTTTTGATATGTATAGAAAAGGTCCCAATGGTACATATGGATTTAGTACACCTGAAGTTCATATGGTCCCACCAGATGATCATGCTCATTATACATATAAAGCTGATATTTGGTCTATGGGAGCTATTTTATATTGGATTAATTATGGAGATAGTCCTAAATATAGTGAAAATAATGATTGTTATCAACCACCATCAGGTATTCGATCATGTAAAGATCGAAATGTTGTTGATATTCTTCGTCATGCACTTCGAATGGATCCTCATCAACGACCTGAAATTAAATGGCTTGTTCAACATTCATTTACACATTTTTTTTATTAATTCGTATTAAAACAGTTAATTTTATTTTTATTTTTATATATGTGATTAATATATTATCTAACTGAAAAAGAAAGAAAAAAAAAAAAAAAAGCTGTGTATGTAATCATGTGACAAAATATTGTAAGATTGATATTAATCGATTTCTTGTTTTATTGAGCAGAAAGAGAAAGAAAATGTGTATAACAAGTAGAATGGGACAAGTTGATGAACGGGCAAAAGTCAACAATTTTCTTTTCTTTTTTTCTTCTTTCTTTTCAAATAAATGAAAGAGAATATTCAAGCATAACAAATAAATTCATTTTATTTATTTAAATGAAAAAGAAAAAAAATAAAATAAAATAAAATGTGAATAGAATATAAATATATGGATTATATTCCCGTCGTTTAGTTGATTAGGATCATTAGTGTCTTTTATTCTAGTCATAACAAACTTATGTTTTTCTTTTCTGAATGAACAGTTAGATGATTAATGTTTCTTTTTTTTCTCACCAGAAGATAAAGAGACTCTTGAGTATTTTACATCATCATCAACATCGACATACTTTGAAGACAATCATCATAAAATGAATCTTAGCTTGAAGCAAACTGACAACCTTCTTCAAGGATACATTCTCTTTCTTTTATAGAATAGAGCTCATTACTCTGTCTATGTCATTACATATCGGTTTTTTTTTCTTCTTATTCGACTGTATCTATGCTTACATAAAATGTAGAAAAAAAAAAAAGTTTGTTATTTTTCATTGTCGATAAAAAAATGATGAGTATATATGTATCGATACGGTAAGATGAACACACACATATATATATACCTATTTTAAATTTAACAAACTATTTCTATTGGTCTTTTTTTTTTTTCTTCTTTTGATTGTCGTCCGTTAGCCCTACAGTGGTCATGTGTTCAATTTAATAAGAATAATAAAAGAAAGGAACTATATATTGGTTCCATTTGAACAAATATTTTCTTCAAAAGAGATCAAATATATGAAGAATTAATCATTTGAGTAAGAAAAAAAGAAAAAAGTTTATACTTTCTTCACTTTTTTTTTTATTATTAGATGAAAAATGGATGATGTAAAATTTTTTTTTTTTTCTTTTTACAAATGAGAATGAGTCTTATTAGAGTGAATTGAGTTCATTAGATATTTGACACATCCCAGTTATTCTTTATTCGCTTTTCTGAACATTGTCTTGTCGAATAGAAATATAAATGAGAGAAGACAATTAACATATTGATCATTCGATAGACACTAGTCTATCGTCGTTGTTCTTCACTTCGCTTTTGACTAATTGACATCGTGATGGGATATTTCTTTTTTTTTTTTTTTTCTTGCTTTTTGTTGTTGGTCAACCGACACTTCTTTTCTTTTTCAGATTGATGACGACATTCAATGTTATTATACTTAGTAGTATTAGTTCAATTGGTGAATGGCATAAATGTCAATAATCAATTTATTGAAGAACCTGAAGATGTTGAAGCAATAATTGGATCAACATTAATTCTTCGTTGTCGAACAGAACCTCTTGATGATAATCAAGTAACTTGGTGTAAAAATGATTTTTGCACATTAGGAAAAACACGAGATTTACCATTTTATCCTCGCTATGAAATTATTGGTCATGCTTATCAAGGTAAACTTGAATTTTTTTTTTTTATATTAAATTTTTAAAATAAAATTTAATAATAGGTGAACATCATTTTAAAATAATAAATGTATCATTAGAAGATATTGGAATGTATCAATGTCAAATTCGTGCTGGACCACGACGAGCTGGTTCAATGTCACGAAAAGCTAAATTAACTGTTTTACGTATATATATTAATTAAAAAAAAAAAATTGAATTTTAACAAAAAAAAAACGAATTTTATTTTTTTAGAAATCCCAACAAATTTATCGATTGATAGTCCTATTATATTAATAGAAAATACATTATCATTTATAATATGTCGAGCAAATAATGCAATGCCAGAAGCAAAACTTACTTGGCATTTTCCAAAATCAATTAATTATTTATCAAAAAATGATTATGCTCTTATATCTGGTCAAACGTTAAGAAATTCTATATCAAATATAACAGTTATAGCAAATAGAAATTTTCATGGAAAATTAATTCAATGTCAAGCACATTCATCTGCTATTCAAATACTTAATCAAACATTGATAACTCAACAATATATTCAAACAATTTGTAATAAAAAAAAAATATTTTATTTTAAATTTTTTTTGATTTTATTAAATTTAGTTGCACCAGAAATAAATATTAGTTTAATTGGTCAACAAATAGAAAATCGAATAATATATATTCATTGTAATGTTTATTGTCGACCAAATTTAATAGAAATTCAATGGTTTAATGGAAGTATTTTATTAAATAAAACAAATGAAAAACATTTATCTATTTTATTAACAAGATATATGCATAAAAATAAAATAATGTGTCAAGTAACAAATCAAGTTGGAAAACGAAATCAATCAATAACACTTCATATTAATTGTATATATTTATTTCATTGAAAAGAAAACAACATTTTTTTAAAAATTTATCTCTTTTAGATAAACCAATATTTATAGATATATATGGAAAAGAAGTTCAAAATTATTCAGTTATTTTAGTTAAAGAAGGACAATCAATTAAATTACAATGTTTAGTTGATTCATCTCCATCAGTATTTATATCTTGGATATTTAATGGACACATTATATTAAAGAATAAGACATTTCTTACAATAAAAAATGTTCAATCTACTCACCATATAGGTTATTATATATGTAGTGCATATCATTCAATATTCGGAATATTTAATCGAACAATTCGACTTGCATTAGAAGGACCACCTGAAATGATTGAAGAAAAACGAATTAATTCTGTTTATGTTGGACAATCAATTGAACTTATTTGTTCAATATCTAAAGATATTCCTATTCAAGTTTGTTTTATTATTTTTTCCTTTAAAAAAAAAAAGCAAACATGAAATTTTTATTTTAGAAAATTTTTTGGTCACGAGAAAATCAACTAAAAATAAATTCAAATGAAAAATATGAAATAAGTGAAAATGAAACAAATCATTTAATTAATTATAAATTATTAATAAAAAATATTTTATTATCTGATCAAGGTTATTATATATGTACAGGAGATAATCAACATGGTTCATCAATAACAAAAATTCAATTACGAGTTTTTTATTTAAAAGATTATTTTATTCGACATATACTTTTATATGGTTCAATTTTTTTTGGTCTTCTACTTTGTTTTATATTAATAATATTTGTTTTAATTAATTATTATCGACAACAAGTTAAACAAAGAATAAGAAAAAAATCATCAACAACAGATGAAACAATATCATCTTTAGCTAAACAACAAGAAAATATTCAACATGATTATCATGATGAAACAAATTCAAGTGTTGATCAATGTTTTATTCATGAACAATTTATTAATAATTATAGAAGTGTAAATATATATAGTTATTTAAATATTAATTATAAACGAGTTTTTTTTTCGATTATTCTAGGGTATATTAGATTCACCACATGATGATTTATTTTATTTAAGAGATAATCAAAGAAGATATTCAACTGTTGTTTAAATAAATAATATTAATTGTTAGCAATTCTATTCATAAAAGACAACAATATTTTATCCTTATCATTAACTAAGAATGATTTTTTTGTTTCTTTGATTAACGATAAATTCTTATTGTATTTGATTCGGATAAATAAATCAACATTTTTTATGTCATTATTTAGCAAAGATGAATTCAACTATTTCTAGAATCACTTGAAATGATATCTTTAATTTCTGTTTTAAATGGTAAAAACAAGAAGAAAAGCGATCGTATAGAAATACCAGAGATTTTTAGTTCTATCGAAATCTATTTTTGATGTAAATATTAACATCAATACGATGTATTCCAACTCAACATATGAGTTCAATACAATCTTAACTCCTTTCGAGATGATTCGGTTTTCATAGAAAATAACTTAAACACATTTATCTTCATGTCTGTTCATTCTACATAAATGCACTCGTTGGACTTTTTAGTATATCTAGCCATTCATTTTTCTTTTTTTTTTGTTTGTGCCATTACATAATGGTCTTGTTCCACACAGATTCGCACTAGAAACAATATAGAGAAAGATAATGTCAATCTGTTTTTGTTTTCTTTTCGTAGCATCATCTTTGACTCTTTCTACTGTGATCTACATCTCTCGTATAAATGTAATCAGAAGACATATTCTTCTTATTTTCATCATTGACCATTCTTCAGTGGAGAAAAACAAGGTATAGATTTATCTGGTTAGCTATCAGCAATAGTTAATGCCTATTTGATTTACAAGGAAAATTATGACGCAAACCATATAGTCATGTTACAGTCTTCTGAATCTTGTGTGACCGTTACGTCTAAGTACGTCATTCAAAATGCTGAAGCTTGGTATGAAGTAATAATCAACAAGTAATTCGAAGTGTAAACTAGATGATTATAAGCTTGCAGAAAAGAAAATACCTGCGTGCAATGTTCTCAGACACTGTAGAATGCTGTGGGAAAGAGAAGAAACCACAATCACGATATAAAGAGCTATACGGCAGCAAAGAAAATAAAAATCTTTCGTCTTGATTGTTTTAACGAGAAATATCATGCCATGGAATAAAAGACTCAAAAACCATATCCAGGGCAGAGCAGATGACACATTGTGTTTAGCTTCCTACCTAAGATAAAAGCAAAATAGAGCGCTTTTCTATATAGTTTATTTCTAAACTATAGCGTCGCCTACTGGTGGGTGACATCCCCTCGAAAGGGTTAGAATTAAATAAAAATATTAATAGTTTAAGATAATAGAGTGTACAGTAGGTCCTTTTCAACATTAAAATCGAGAACTAATCATCCTGTGCTCATCTTTGATTCTACGCAAAATGTTGGTATAACTCATATTAGAAGTCTGTTGATATCAATGACCAACTAATGAAACTTATTGCACGTTTTCAGTAACCATTAGCGAATGATGATTGATATAAAATAATTAATTTAGATTCACTTTCTCATAATGTTTTCTAACTAATGCTACTACTCATCTACATCTAGAACATCGTTAGAAGCAAATGATTATAATATCCTCGAAAGTTTTATAAAAACTATTTCCATATAATTCAAAAGGATGATCTTTATTGGAAACAACGATCGGTTGTCAGAAGGTACAGATTTATTTTCTATACTTATTTTATGATCTTTTCTTAATAAGCCTTTTGTATTTGTTAATACATATTTATGTAGTTGTATCTATTAGAATTTAGAGGTATTATTACTTGGGAAGATGAGATAATGACTTATTTTTGAACTATTTACATTTTATTCAACATACTCACCCTCAATCCAAAAAATAATTAGCTTAGATGTCGAATTTCTAAAAGGAATCACGAAGACCAGCATATATTTATTTATTTAAAAAGATACTTTTAAAGTTATTAATAAATTTATGCGTGAATCTTAAAAGAAAAAAAAGAACAATCAATATCTATTTACCAATAACGTAAAGATAGTCTTACTTGATATATTTCACCATCATAATTCCACATACCAAACTGCGAGCGTTTATTGTGAAAGCATTGCGTAATGATGTTTTCAAGAGCACTCTAGAAAAATAATATATATAATGATGGATTCGTATTTACTTGTATAAATCACGATCAAAATCATGGTAGTGACGTAAATAAAAATAAATTGCAGAGGAAAAAGGGTTAGAAAGTTGAGATCCTTCTAACTCCCGTTTAGGAGACCAAATCGGTTGATGATGCATGATTCATTGGAATTTACTGTATCTAACTTTTTCAGACAAGTATCAAAAAAGGGACATCCGTAAGTATAACAACTATTTTTATTTTAGATATGTGAAGGATGATATGTCTCGGTTGGTAGAGTACATTTACAAAAACAATTTGAGTTTCACAAATTATCGGAAATAGTAATAAATCTCGTTCGTGAATATTCAGTAGCCTTTTCAAAAACAATATAATACGTAATCTAAATGAACTGTCGGAATCATTGTCGAATCAATATGTGATTCATCATTCTAAAATAACTTAGCTTACCCAGCAATGGTTACCAGAATTGCCAATACGAATTATACGCATTCCGTCTTGTCCTTTTAATTCACAAAAATATTGATGATTGCATTCATTCGCACACATCAGTTCACGAACACCCCACATATCCCATTCATTAACTGAATTTTTAGATCCAATACAGTCGGCTGCATCAGCGATTAGTGCGCCGTAGCTGATAACAAGAAGAAGAATGAATTTCATCGAAGCAGTCATTATTGATTTTTTTGTCAATTTGTGTATTTGTATTTGATTGCTCGATAAAAAGATATCTCAATGGCTCTCATTTTTATATCTACACTACCAACTGCTGCAGTGATAAAGGGAAAACACACATCTGTTTTATATGAATAAAGCATCCATCGTATCTTATACGGTTAGAGTGAAAAAAAAACAGAGTTGACGAAAACTGTTTATGATTGATGACATATTATCAATTTTCTTTATCTCTACATGATGACTAGATTGATGTTATGAAGGAAACAATACATGCTAAGTAGGAGACAAATGGCTGTTGTTTTCTTTCTTCTTTCTTAGCCTTATTCGCTTCTTCACTTTATATGAGGCTTTTTTTGTTGATCGACACGATGTGAAAGAAAAAAGAACGAAGATGCGAACGATAGTGAGAAGAGTATTTGAAAATTGGTTGAAACTTACTACTAACAAAAAATGCGAAAAAATCGCCAGGATTATAATTTCTTTTTTATATAAAACTCTTTTGTCTTTAAAGACAAAACTGAAGTGTTGAAAAGTTCATTTATACTCGTAATGTCATTTCTATCGATTCTTTTTTACATTTTTTTCTACAGAATTCTAAACAGGATCTGATAAATTTTTTTATGATTTTACATTCTCAGGATTATCTCAATTTGAGAAGTATATACCTTTACTTAGTAAGATTGTATGAATAGTTTTATAGGTTCTAAATAAGATTGGATTAAAAGTTCTTGGCTCAACTTTTTAATGGAAAAAAATCAACCCTGATTCTTGTGATAATAATATTTTCACTCTCAGTTAAACAACATCCGACATCAATTTTTTATTACTGTTAGACAATTAAAAAGGTTTTGTTTTGTGTCAGTTTTTAAACAATATGTTTTTAACAAAGAATATTGGCATCATTTGTTGAAGTGTAGTGTCGATTGCAATCTCATCCGAAATAAAAATATTCCATAAGATACTATTTGATTGACCTCTACTTATTAAATTCGATTAATTTAAACGGAGATGTTCAACGTTTTTTTATGATAATTGTGTATTAAATTGATAAGAAATCAAACAATGACCAACAATTCGGAATTGCAAATTCATCAAATTGCCACCGTGGATTTATTACTTATGTCATTCAAGAGATACTATCAACTGTTATCAGAATTAGATGTACGTTCTCAGAATGCGCATAACAAATTTAAATATATCGATTAACAGGTGTAGTCAGAGCCTAGTTACATATACATATCCGAGATGACACTGGAAATCAAAGATAACTATAAAGAAGAAAAACAAACCTGTACTAATTGAAGAATACGGTTTGTATACATTAGAAAAAGTTCCAGAAATCTTGCCTGTTATTCGACGTATCGGAGATTTGAGTCAAAATTTTGTAAGAGGCACGTTTATAATAAATGAACCTTAATTAAAGTTTGCTGATGTGAAAAAAAACATCAGTGAGAAAGACTTGCAGAGAACAGAATATAAAAGTTAAAATATTCTTCTGATTTTAATTCATATCTAGATAGTATGCTATCAATGAAAAGAAACGAAAAAGTTAAAATCAGTAAAAATAAATAAAGTAATGTTAATAAGATTTGAAAATTCCGATAATTTGAATAACGTTTTTAAAAGTTTTCCATGACATACAGTTATACTAAGTATAACAAATAATGCATTGGTCATTAGGCTTTGCTTAGCTAGAAACGCTGACTTAAATTCTTTAATAGTTTATTTTATATCTATGTTTTTAAAGGCGATTATTTGATGAAAGCATCAAACATTGCCATCGAAACTTTCTTTAGAGACATCACTCATTTGAAACTCTCGAGGTAGCGTCTGGTCAGTCATTGCCGCCAATTCGGACAACTGTTCTAGACGGATCATTTACCAGATTTTTAGAAAATCAATTTTCTTGAATAGAATTTTTTCTTCGGCATGATTTTCTGATTTATTCGAGTTGTAGAATGTGTTGAATAGATCAGAAAATCTAATTTTTGTTGACTCAAATCAGTCTTTAAACAGTACGTAAAGATTGTATTTATCCTACAAAGCCTGAACTCTTCAAGAGAGAAAATCATTTGCCATAAAAATCAACAAAGCATGTATGATGTGCCAAAACCTTACATATACTGACTTCGAGATCAGCTGAAGTTACATACAAGTTATAACCTACATAGATTCAACTTTTGTTTTTTCTAGATTGTCAAAGGAAATCAAATAAAAATGCAAAATCGACTTCATAAAAATATAACCAGCATGCACTACATTTCAAAAGCTTACACTATATATGAATGCGGAATCATTGTTTTTATTGTCGTTTATAAATATTGCAACATTGACATCTTTTTTTAAAAATCCATTATGATACTGAAGTAAAAAATTCCTAAAAATTTCGTAACAGTAATGGACCTCTTTTTTCTGTTTAATATTCAATAAAAGCAAAAATATTATCCTTCACGACTAAAGTATAGTCAAACTTTAATTGATACGCCAAAAGTTAATATAAGACTATATATATTTACACTTTTTAGTATTTTATAAAAGTTTAATTTAAGTAAAGGCTATAAGATATTTACGATTTATTCGAAATACTGTTCTTCTGCAATCGAAAATATAAATTAACAGTAATTTTATTTGATAAATATTAATAAATTATTGAGAGTTTTTATAATTCGTTTTTCATCAAAAATGTAATAATTTAATAAGATACCAATATGAACATTATTATAAAATAATTAAATAAAATATTTGTATAATGTAGTTTTTTTTTCTTTCAAAAATATTGTACTTGACACATACCTTAAATGTTTATAATATTCAAATGTTGATCTTATATATTTAGTATTTGTTCTATACTTATGATAGTCGATCAATATTTGTTTGTAGTCTCATTCTATCTTTGTATGAACAATATGGACATTTTTCATAAATGACAAATGCTCGTTTATAATATTCAAGTGCCAACTTATTTTGATTAAGATGTTCGTAACATTCACCTATATTTAATAAACTTTTACCAATATTTTCATGAATTAGTGGTAAAACTTTTTCACGTATTAATAAACATTTTAATTCATATGTCAAAGATAATTCATATTGATTTTGATATCGTTGTAATTGAGCAAGACTTAAAAGACTTCCAGTAATAGATAAATCTTCTGAAGAAAGACTAGCTTCTCGAATTCTTAAACATTTTTCATAATATTCAATAGCACGATCATAAAATCGTTTTATCCACCAAATGTATGCAATCGATTCTAAATTTGAAACAATATAAATATGATTAGTTGGATGAAATTCATTAAGTATAGCTGCTGATTGACTATAATAATCAAGAGCTTCATCATATTTTCTTTGTTTGTATTTAACGTTTCCAATATCCATGAGACTCCAAACAATATTTATATTAATTGGTGAAGAATATTTCTCTTCAAGTGTCAATGCTTGCTCAAAGCAATTCATGGCTTTATCATATTGTTTCTCATCATTTGGAATCTTGTTCATATTTCTAAAACTATTAACAATATTCATGTTATTAGATCGATGAAAGGTTCCTTCAATATTGAATTCTTTTTCATCGTTTGCTTGATTATCGAAGAAACAACTAGTGTTATTAATCATTGAAATTAGTTCAGTATCATTAGTTGAATAATAAGTTTCAAACATTTTTAATGCTTGATGATATAAATCAAGAGCTTCATTGTATTCACCTTTTTTTCTTGAAATATGACCAAGACACCTCACAGTCGTAGCGATATATGCATAATATGTTGGATAATATGTGTGTAGTATGGTAAGAGCTTGTTGATGAAACTGTAAGGCTTCTGTAAAATTTCTTTTCTGTTGTAATTCTTTATCACCAATATAATTCAACGTACTAATAAGATCCAAATGACCAGATGAATGATATTTCATTTGTATTGTCAACGCTTGTCGATGTAACTCTAAAGATTCATCCGATTTTCCTTGTCCATTTCTAATAATTCCAATGGTGTTCAGAATATTAGCAATATATGCATGACCAGATGGATAACATTTCTTTAATAATGGCAATGCTTGTTGCACTATGTTTAAACCTTCGTCATATTTTTGTTGTTGATTAAGAATATAACCAATACCGTGGAGAGTGCAAGCAATGTATACATGACTTGATGAACAACATTTTTCAAAGATAGACATTGCTCGTTTATGATAACTAATGGCTTCATTATATTTTTCTTGATAAGTTAAAATAAATCCAATATTGCTTAGACTTATAGCAATATCTAAATGAAAATAGTTATAATATTTTTCTCGAATTGTTAATGCTTGTTGACTGTAAATGAGTGCTTGATCATGTTTTAATCTTCTATAGTAGATAAGACCTATATATTCTAAGGTAGTGGCAATATGTGATTGATTAGAACAATAATATTTCTTTTGAATTTCTAATGCTTGTTGAAAATATTCATATGCTTCATCATATTTTCCTTGTCTATATAATATTTCACCAATATCAGAAAGTAGAAGTGCAGAATCTTTAATACGAATTGGATTATTTTTTATCATTCTATCATAAGATCGATCAAAATATATTCGTGCTTCATTGTATTCACCTTTCCATATGAGAACTCGACCAATAGAATGTTCAATCCAAGCTACATCTTCATTATGTAAATCATTTAATAAATGTTGAAAGTAGATAATTGATTGATTCCATTGATTCATATCACAAAGTAGTTTTCCAAATATAATTGGAATAGTTAAACTTTCTATTTGATGATTTGTATCATTAATATATTTTTCTGTTATAAATTTTCCATAATTAACTGCATTTATTTTAATTATCCATAATTGATCTTTATCTTGTTCAATATTTTCTAATCGAAATGTAGCATTTAAATCAAAAAGAATTTCATGTTGACAAGAAAATTCTTTAAATTGAGTAATATCAGCAAAGACAAAACTATCATCAATCTCTTTTATATTACATTGAATATGAAAAAGTACAGGAATACGATATGATTGTTGTTTGGATGTTATTGATGATGTCGATATTATAGATGGTTGAGTAGTTGCCATGAAAAATTCTTTTATTGTAATAATTTTATTTTTGTTTTGTTGGAATTGATTAAATTCATTTTTTGATAAATTCATTAGTTGATAAAAAATGATATTTTCTTTATCAGATTGAATGATTTGTTGATATTGACGATTGAGATTTTCAAAAAGATCATGAAGAAAATATCTTAATAAATAAAGTTGATTAGTATTTTCTGTTCTTAATGCTTTATTAATTATATTTTGAATAAATGAATATTTAAAATATAATTGAATAGCGTTATTTGATTGATACTCATTTTCAAATTGATTAATTAATTGAAGATCTTTTGAATGTTCTTGATAACATAAACGAAATGTATTAAACATTTGTTTTTTTGCTTGTTCATCATGTGGAAGTAATGTAATAAGATGATGAAAAAGATGTATCCAAATAAAATTATTAGATTGTTTTGATAAATCTTTTGTTTTATAATAATTTTCATCAAAAAATATCCATTTATTAAATTGTTTATTAAATAAATCAATTTGTTCTTTTATTGATGAATATAATATATTTAATTCATTATAAAATCCAATTATATTTAATTGTTCATGATATATATATTTATATTGATTTTTCTTCAAATAAAATATAAAAAACGAATTAATTCGATGAAAAATATCAATGTGAGATAAAATTTGTGAAATAAATAAATCAGATGTAATGAAAAAGATTGTTTGATTTTTAATTGATTGAATAAAAGCAATACATGATTCAAGTTTTGTATAAAAAACCATAGAATTATAAATTTCAGATAATTGTATCCTTAACTTTTCGATATAATCATCTGGATAAAGACAAATAAGAATTAAATTGTTTCTATTTTCATAATCTTCTTCTTCATGTAAAATCGATATTGGTACTATTTCCATAGTCTTTGAGATTTAACTTGAAAATTGAAACAAACAAATAAATAAAAAAATGAATGAATAAAATTTTTCGTTTGATTAGTATTTTATTTATATAATGTTATAAAACAATAAGGAGATTTATCTGACAAGCATATTCGATGACGTATTAAAATTATCCATTACAATGTGATCAAAATCAATGAATAATTGAATATAATTTTCCGTCTTATTAATATTTTATTTATATGATGTCATAAAACAATCATTGGATTTATCTAACAAACGTGATTGAGAACGTATAAAAATTATCCATTGCCACGTGAGCAAAATAAGCAAATGAAATGCATTATGTCATTTTTGTCCTTTTCTCTGTTTCATGGTTTTTATATCATTTCAATTGTATTGACACATAATTATGTTACTATACATATACCTGTGGAAAGCAAAAGCTGCACATGATATTTAATATTGTTTGACACTAAAAAAGACTTATTGGGAAAAGTAATTATACCATCCGATAGCTTTTGGAGTTTTCTATCAAAATATACCTTTTGATCATATCTGGGTTTTATCTGGTGAAAAAATTAATTAAATGCAATGCAGACACCCTCATGGTTAGATTTCGAGAAAGTCGGCTTTTTCATTGTGTTCAAATTTAGTATTTTGAATGGATCCTCAACTAGATAAGAAGTTTTTGAAAAAGTAAATATATATTCTGATAGCTCTGAAAATTCTCTATAAGATAGATACGTTTTTATTGTATATGTATTATCTCTTCAGAATGTCAAGCCAAAAAAATAAAAATTTTTCAACTTGACGATTTTGAAAATGATCATTTTTTTGTTGTTTTATGAAGTTCTCACTGAATTTTTATCTCTAAATGGGTTAGTTTTTTCAAATAGAACTAGTTGTACTTGTAGCTCATCGAAGCTACTATCATATTCTACAATTTTGTTCGGCATAAATATCTGATGAGCTGCAGCTGTATGTGCCCACGTTGGGCGACCATGATGAAATAATAATTTCTTATCATTCGTCGATGTGAATAAAGACCATCTTGGAAATATTCAACTAACGTAGAGGTATTGGTTCGTCCTCGAATGAATACTGAATTTGATCTATTGTTGTACCAAACAGCACCAAACACTGAAACCTTATACTGTACTTGACTAAGATACATAGTTGGTCGGGATCGGTCGCATGGAATTCAATGAACATTTCTTGAAATATCAACTTCGAAGATTTACTCGTCACTGAAAATCACACGATGTCATTCATCATGAAAATGTTGTTGACAAAAATTTAATCGATCATTTGCATGTCTTTGATTTATTAGTGGTCGAGTTCTGGCCTGAACAGGACGAAATTTCAAAGTTCTTCGGTAATTTCTAATCGTTCGAGAAGTAACAAAATGTCCAATTTGTTGATAAAATCGATTGCCCAATTGAGTCAATGTTTCATTTGGATAGGTGTATAACAATTGTCGAAGAGTATGAATTTCATCACTGGTCAAAGCATTACTACCACCACGTCCTTGTCGTTCAATGACATCATTAGTTTCAGCAAATAAATCCAAAATATTGTACACAGTTCAGAAAAGGATGGGGGTGCATAAGAGTCATTTTTGGGTCCCCGTCAGTTTTAGTCGGTTCACGACTCACTAAATGTCGAATTTCATGAGAAATCGTTTGGTAACAAAATAAAGCCATTTCCGACGAGTTTAGACGTATTTTTGCTCAAAATACTGATGTTTACTCTTATATTATAAATACGTAATTCACATATAGTAGGATTAGACATATGTGTTCGTCTCAAATAAGACATTTAATATCAAGAATTATCTCAAACAACTGCTCATCTCATAGTTTATCTTTGGTAAACATTTCAAGTCAAACGATTACAATGTTGCTGAGTAATGGTCGAAAAATAGTTCAAAATTTCCATGAAAATCAAATATATCTCAATTATTTCTATTCAGTATTTTTGCAACATCTCGAGAAAGAGGAAAAACTACATGAGGTTTTGATTATTTCTGAAAGCTCGAAGGAAGGATTACAAAATCATATACCTTTTGATTTTTTTTAGGGGTGAACTTTGTGCAATAACACTACCTCACTTTTGTTTAGATACGATTTCTTCCAATTTTTTACCTATATTTAGCAGACTTCGATAGGAAAAAGTAAGGTCCTGGCCAAAATCAATAACATATTTGAAATTAGCACAGAAAATTGAGGCTACTTAAATATATTTTAAAATTTTCTTTCGTACTTTATTTTTTCTCGAAAAATTCACCTGAGGCCTCCCTCAGGGTTAAGCCAAAAAATTAATTTGATTCGAAAATCATTTGGACAATAGTAAACGAGTTCTGCGTTTGTAAAACATTATCTGGAGAGAAAAAAAACCGATAACTAAACGATAAAAATAGCATTTTTCTTGAATTGATCTTTTGGCTTAATCCTAAGGGGGGACCTCAATAGTAGTGTCAAACTTGAAAGTTAAATACAAATATTTAACTGTTCTTTTTCCTCTGTCTCTGTGGAGTTTTGCTCCTCTCTCTGACAAAAGGCTGTGCTCTCATCATCAGCTACCTTTGTCGGATTTGCTTATCCATCTCCAAAGTTGAATGCTTGAAAAAAACTTGAATTCACGTATCAAGTATTGCATATCTGTCTAGTATCTATTGTACCATTTGATGATCAGTAATGGCTTTTGGTATTTCTCAATTCTTGTTCAATCAAATTGCTCAGAATTAGTGCCGAAATATCTATAAAGCATGTTCTACGTATGCTGCTAAAATTAGGTTTCTATCTTTTATTGTTTATGGACAGCACTAGAAATCAACTATTTTATTCATCTTTTTCCACGTTTTTTTTTATGGCGATGGTATCACATTTGTTGATTTTCTTTCTACTTTTTATCAATCTACTGTTAGGTAGTGGCATCTTACGTACACTACCTTCCTTTTCTTCTCTTTCATATGTTCTATTGATTGGTCACCTATGTGATCCGTAATTATATATACATATATGTGTTTTTAGTTGTTGATATCTTTTTTAGAGAGCGAAAGTAGGTTTTGTTTTCTTTGAAGAAAGAAGTAAAGGATTAGGCCATAGACTGAAGCGTTATGAATGCGTTCTTGAAGAATAGAGACCGTCTTTTTATTGTATTTCGTTCTCTTTTATCATGTTTTACACTCTAAAATAAAATGTGCCGTTTGTATGTCAACTAGCACCTCGGGTCGTATCTCTTTCATTCTCCGCTAGATATATAAAGTGAAGAATGCAAAAGACATCACACGAGGTGCTCGTTGAGGCACACGCAACACATAATGTGACATATTTTATTTTAGGGTATATTGTGTTCATCTTTTTCTATTGACGTTTTGTGTGTCAGCGATTAAAATATATCTACTATCATTTTAAATTAGAAGGTAGGATCAATTTTGAGTGAACATTTATAGTCTACAAACATTCAATGGTATAACATTGTTTCATCGAGGGAGGTGTTTGGAGAAAAAAAAATTTACTTTAGAAACCTTCTGTTTTATCTATTGGGATTTCAAATCAATTTCCAGAGATACATTTGAATTTTGAGAATAATAGACTTTCAATATTTCGATTTTGCTCTCTACCTTGGCAGGGGAAATATTTTTTCTACAATATTACGTGGTTGAAAAGCATATTGAGTTAGTATTCGAAAATTTGATCCTGAATGTCAAATGCTCGAAATGACATTTTCAGCGATTGTTGCGATTTTAGAGTTTTGATCGAAGTCAAACTACTGACACGAATAAATGTTTCAATTGAACCTACAAAATTGCGTCAAATGGCAAGTCATTGAGCTTCATTTGATAAGTTTTATTTTTTTCCATTATGTATGTCCTAAGACAATGAGGCATGATAGGCTAATATCAAATTGAAGATCAAAGACATTTTTTGGCGTAGCTTTGTAAGTTGATTTCGAATATTTATTCTGTTTACTTGTTTGACTTCGATGAAAACTCTAAACCGCAAAAATCATGAAAGATATCACTTGAAAATTCTTGGTATTTGGGATTGGAATTTTGAATATTGAGTCAAAATATTTCGCGATTGCATAGAATTCTGAAGAAATATCTACTTTACCAAGCTTGAAAGTGAAATCAAAATATCAAAACTCAATCATCCTCCAAATGCAAATGTATTAAAGAATATCGTTTTTGAATCTCAGAAAATAAAATGAAAAAGTCTGAAACCGATTTCATTTCCGTAGTTCTCTCCCTCGAATGAAAAAAAACCACGGGCAGTAGCTACTAATATGCTGAGGACACTCACACCATACTTATTCTGTTTTCTAATACGAAATGGAGGGTAGTTCATACCAAGATCTATCTATTCAATAGTATTAAATAATAGCGACGAAAATGAATCATACCAGAACACAAAGAGAGTAGCTGATAGAGACTGATAGGTTCGAAGTTTTAAGTAGTTTTTGATCCTGCTTTAGTTCCGCATCTCACAAAGGAACATATTTGAGTGTACCCATACAAAGAGAGATTTAAATCATTCTATCCTATAGGATCATCCATGAATATCTCAGATATAGATATTTCATCTGTCCTTGTTGGTATCTGAGAGAAAAAGAAGACACCACATTTTCAGTAGTGGATCTTATCCTGCTAATTTCAGTCGTGCGAAGAAGATTTGAGTCAAAACTAACAAAATATTTGGAATTAGAATTAAAAACTTAGTCGATTTATATGTGTTCGAAATTATTTTGTGGATATTTTTTCCTCAAAGAATCCATCCCCCCTTCCCTGGTTCCTTACGAATCAACTAAACATCAATTTCATTTAAAGCTTGTTATTACTGTTTAGTTATGTACCATTTTGTGTTTTACTAACATTTAGTACGTACAAAACCTATTAAAATATCGGCAAAACAATTTCGAACACATATAAGTCAAGTAAGTTTTTCAAATTCTATTTCCAAATATTTTGTTAGTTTTGATTCAAATCTTCTTCGTACGACTGAAATTATCAGAATAAGGTCCACAAATGAAAAAGTTATATCTTCTTTTTCTCTCAGATACAAACGAGGGCAGCTAAAATATATAATATATCTGAGATATTCATTGATGATCATATAGGATAGAACGATTTAAATATCCCTCTGTGTGTATATGTAAGAGCATCCATATTGTAGCTACATAGTAGTTGCCTGAGAAGGAGATATCTATAGAACAGTTTGCAAGAAATTGAAAGAATAATAGTGATATTCTCGTCTTGTATGAAAAACGATTACCGTAAAGAAGAATTAATTAGGAAACGAAACACTAGCAGTAATAATACAATTTGATAAGTTATAATGGCTAAAAAGTCTGGGTGGCTGGTAGTAGTGCGGATAATGAAAGGAAAAGAACAGTAATTATCAACTTTTTCTGAATTTCGATCTGTTCGACGAAAAATTACCAACAAATTTAATTGAGACTAACGAGTATGATTTGAATTCTAGATGATTCTAATAAATATAACAGTCCAGCAAGTTATGTTTATTTTCGCTTTCTATTCACTGACAAAATAAGATTCTCTTCCAATATGTTTTGTCATCCGTCAATCTCCAATAGTGAAGTAGAAGGAAAGGGCAGAACCTACAATAGTGTTGTCACAATTTATTCAAATTTCCTAGGATCCTACAGGAGACAATGATACTCAACATTCTTCCACTATGGAAACCATGAAATCCAATCTCACCGGTTTCTATAAACATTGGAGACACAATAACCTAATACGAAGCGGTTGACTTAAGAATGAGTTTTTTTTGTAGAAGTTTATAATATCTTATTTTGAAATCCTGTAGGATCCTATTATGACAGTCTTTGACCTTAAGCAATTGTTGTTCAATCTCATATTTACATAAAAAATTTATGTTTCATTACTTAGCATACTATAAAATTTTCAGCTACAAACAGTAACAGTTTGTTGATAATATTGCAAATATATTGCAACCCATGTCTAGATATCATTTCTGATTCAATTATATTTCCCAGATGATGTTTAGTTAGTCATTGAGATAGTGTTTAGATAAGAATATTTTTGACTTGACAAAATTTAAAGTTAATCAGAAACGGTTGCCAGCGATTAACATAAGTACATGTGGGATACATTAACAGTTTTCTTAACACTTTATTATTGTGTATGGTTGAATTTTCAGTGCACATTAAGCGACAAGTTGCGTATCTGTAATATTAAATACGACACCATATGATAGTAGTGTAGATAATTAATCAGGGAAATTAGAAGTTTCATTTGTTTTTTTAAAAATCGTGAAAATTTACAGATTTCTATTTAAAAAAAAATTTGTCAATGCTTTTCTCATGAATATGAAGTATGAATACTCTTTAATCAGTGATAGAAATCATATCCTTTGCTTTACCAAATTGCCATACTTTGGAAAACTAAGATTCATCTTTCTGCTTTGAGCCACGATCATGTGAAAACGAAATAAAGCCTTCAGATTCCCGTAACTCTCTTCATCTTGATATCAATACACCGTATAGTATAAAGAGTTATTAATAGTGCTATAGTAATTACAGTCGTTAAACCAAACAACATATCATTGGCTATATTGAAACAGTTTGAACATAGAATTGACCTGATTTGTTTTTATTCCAATGTACACCAAAACATTTTCTAGAGGAAATCGATGGCACAAAATATTTATGATAATCAGGAGTTCTTTCATGGTTATGCTCAACTCAACCGCTCTATCAATGGACTGAACGGTGCACCGGAATGGCCATCAATCGTTAAGATATTGCCTAGAATGGAAATGCTAAATGTCGTTGATCTTGGATGTGGATATGGTTGGTTCTGCCGATATGCGCGGCAGAAAGAAGCAAAACATGTACTCGGCTTGGATATTTCTGAAAAAATGTTAAACAAAGCCAGAGAGATGACATCGGATAGTGCGATTATTTATCGTCAAGAAGACCTAGAGCAACTTAAACTTCCTAAAAATACATTTGATTTGGTCTACAGTTCACTCACATTGCATTACATTGAAAACCTGTCTACATTACTGAAAACGGTTTATCAGTCATTAACATCGGGTGGTTATTTTGTCTTTTCAGCAGAACATCCAATTTTTACAGCTCCAACACACCCTACATGGTTAATTGATAAAGAGGGACAAAAGACATGGCCAGTGAATAATTATCATATTGAAGGACGTCGTGTAACCAATTGGTTAGCTGATGGTGTTATTAAGCAGCATCGTAAGATCGGTACTTATCTTAACTTGCTCATCGAACAAGGGTTTATTATCAAACATGTTGAAGAATGGGGTCCCACGCCGGAACAGATTGTTGAAAATCCATCTTTGGACGAAGAGAAAGAACGACCAATGATGTTCTTAGTTTCAGTGCAAAAACCTACTTATAAATAAATCTTTTTTTTGCAACGAATTACAACTACTAAACTACATTCCTCATTTTTAAAATTTTTGATACATTCTAATTGAAGAAAATATATTATCCTGACATACAACATAGATTTTATCTTCAAGTTGATGTGTTGTTTAACAGAAGAAGAATTTTCTTTGTCCAAGATAAAATCAATTCTCTGAAAACAGATTTTTAGTTCATGACGTTGATACACATAGTAGGATTGTTCTGACTTAGGGCGTTCCAAGTAATTTCAAGTAATCCGAATTGCTTAGACTTTTGGCTAGATTGGATATCAGAAGTGAAACTGGATGGTATAGTTGAAAATTATTGAATCCCAATGTTAGAAAATTCTCGTAAAAGTTAATAAAAAGTTTTTCATGTTAAGGAATATCAGTCTATTTTTGCTTTCCAGACATTTTGCAATCGATTTTTCCTTTAGGAAAGATCTATGTTTCGAAATTTATAAAAATTCAAGTTCAGTATTTTGTGAAATATACTATCTAATCCCAATGTTGGTACTACTTTTAGCCGAATGAAAATAAAAACGTAAAAACCGTATATTTTTACATTTCTATTGTCCTTTGATTTTTTTTGAACACGTTTTTGGAAGTTCTTGTCCAAATTCCTTTGTTAATATTATTTTCTTTCTCTATTATTTATTTATTTACTAAAAGTACATATCACTTTCTCATGAATAATTGACATTATAATTAATAGGATATATCATTTATAAGCAAATTATCGAAGACAAGAACTGTTTACATACGAGTGTGTCACCAAACATGGTGGAGAGTATAAAAATAAGTATAAAGAATGCAATAAATTGATGGAAAATTACACAGAAAATAGAATAGAGAAACTAATTGTGGTTCGACTAACATTGTTAACTATGATGAATAGTCTTGTTTCAATTGTCATCTAACAAGGTATATTCTGATGTTTTCCTAAGTTGGTTCGCACCGAATTATATTGGATATGGTAGATTCTATCAAATGAATCTCACTATCTTTGACAACATAGATTCCATCGAAATTTGGTGAATCCAATTGATGGATAGTAACGGAAATTGGTAAAAATTATCAGCATACGGTAGAAAGCGTTCGCCTAGATTCTATCGTTGTGTATGGAGGATTTTTGAACTCGTCAAAAAAAGATTTGACTCTACGAAATTCTCCCTGATAGATCATACACCAATATCTAGAAGAAATAAATGAATAAAAAAAATAGAAACGATGATTGACGATATTAACTTATATATATAATAATTTACATGCCATCAGCTGCTTCTAGTTTCCCATATTATTTTATAAAGCATATGCCATTCTCTTGCGTTTAATTTAAATAACTTTCTTTAATCTTTCGAGAGATTTTCTTTTTATATAAACATCTTTTTATGTCGTAGTTGTTATAGAATTCTTGATAAATTTATACGGTAGAACGATCAATACTCTCTTAATGTAATATATTATATTTATTTTTATTTTATCAAATCGTCAAAAAAAATCCTCTCATCAGGAAGAACATTAAAAGATGACTTTATCATTAAGTCTTATAAGTATTGATATAAAAGAAATTAATATATTCAAAATTTTCTTATTGACATTTATAGATAAAAAACTCTTCTATTGAATAAAGTTAATTTTGCATTTTTACCATAACAAGAGATTCAAAGTATCTCTTCACTGGATCGATGAATAGTTTGTAGACCAATTTAATAAAGATAAAAATAGTGATTATCTCATTATATTTTTAAAGAATTGATAATAAAATAAATTCATTGATTTAAAAGAATTTTTGAAACATTAAATACTAAGCAAGATTCAGTACGTGGTATCTTAATGATATACAAAGACATCAAATGAAACATCAGAGAAATAGTTTATTAAAATAATATAATAAGAAAAGCAGAAAATTAAAGATAAGCTATGAATATTAATTAGTTTTGTTTTCTAAAACGGTGTTTTTGATCTTTTCTTGAGATATTCTATAATTCTTGGTTGTTTTTCAACTTCTGCACGATTTTGTTTTAACCATCGATAATTATTTAAACAAGTATCATTCAATTGAAGAAGATTTTCTCCCATATCATAAAAGTATAAATCTACCCATGTTAAATTATTACCAACAAAAAATGGACCATCATCACCATATAATTTACCTAAAATTTCCAGATTTTGTAAATGTTTAGACAATTCTTCATCAAGGAACTTTCTAATAGCTTCTCGCTTTTTTATTTCATTTCGTTCAAAACGAATTGACATGTATTTTGACACTAAATCATTGATCGTATCACCAACAGCATCGACTTTTGCTTGTTCAAAATTATCTCTGCCAGTTAATTGAAATTGTTTGGCAAGAAAACGAGCAATTGTTACTGATTGTGGTAATTTTGTACCATTATATTCAAGAACAGGTATTTGACCTAAAGGTGTTTCATCTTTATGTAATGACCATTCATTAAGTTCATAACGAATATCTTCATACTTTTGTCCACTAGCTGCAAATATTAAACGAGATACTTCAGCTCGACCACGAGCATTAAAATAATAAAGTTTGTATTTTGACATAGATATTATTTCACTATGGAATATATTATCCAAAAGAATAAAAAGAATGAATTATCTGTAAATAATAACATTTATATATGAGAGGGATTGCTTTATGAATGTTATTTTCTATTTTTCTTTTCTTTCTCATCACGTATTAACAACTAGAAACGACAAAAAAGATCCAGCAAATAATAATGATGATGCGGAGTTTTTTTTATTTAAAAAAATTCACCTGTCTATATATTCCAAAGAGGAATATGCCTTTTTAACATATTAAAGAAAATCAGACAACTACAGAAAAAAGTCATCACTCAATATTAACTCAAGGTTAACTGAGTAGAAACAACCATATTTGCTTTTAAGTTATGTCAGATCGGTGGAAATAGGGGCGCAACCAGATGGGGGGCTAGAGGGGACTCAACCCCCCCCCCCTACAAAAAATGTTGCTCCCTACACATAAAAGCATTTATCTCTGGCTTTGTCACCTTTAACAGTGCTCATTTGAAGAATGGCTGCAGATGTTGATTTCTCCATCTGAATTACCGTTATCTATGCCATATACTCATCTAATTAGCTGATTGAAATGAACCGTGTGATACAGAAAGATGAAAGCTGTCACTTGAGATAAGTTATAATTGGTATTCTTAATCTACAAGAATCAAATGTTTTGGCCTCATCGAAAACTCAACATATTCTTTCTATCGAAAATAATGCTAGATTTACATTTGGCTTTCCAGTTTTTTTCAAAAATTTTTTCATCAAAACTGAGTATGAATGTGTTCCTCTATGTATATTCTTTTTAAGTTTTTTGAATTCTATGTGATCATCTAAAAGTATCTCTTAAAGCGCGTTGAAATGACAGTCTGATCAACTTTGAATCCTTTGCATATAACAAAGATATTTTTATTTCCTAAACATGTACAGTGAAAATGCTTTGTCAAAATTAATAAAATGGCAACAGTTTTTCGTGACATCTTATGAATTTGAATTATTTTTCGCGTGATAGCTCTGTTATGTCCCTATGATACTATACATTTCAGTAAACTTAGAATATAGATGATATAGTATACAGAATATCACAATAAAGAGAGTCAAAACTTTTGAATCATTTTCTAGTTCATTCACAATGCAACAAATGAAGAATGTGGAAGATATTTTTGAGAAACATTTTTTAAAGCTCATTCGGCTTACTTTATGTAAGAAAAATTTGTCTCGTCAATCATTTACTTTGAGATACTTCTTTCTAACCAATAACCTTTTTCTCTTCACTTCGACTCAAATCTAGAAGAAAGTTTCATTCTTTCATTTGTTTCCACCAATAAAGCATTCTTTTACCCTTCGCAGTGGTTTTCTTTTGTTCTAAATAATTATTCAGAGTCTAGTCACCCGTGGTGCTTGTAAATGTAAGACAACTAACTTCGTTTTGCGCCTTTCGCTCGCAAAACTT
>JAJEKB010009221.1:0-10641 GCA_022393335.1 Macrotrachela quadricornifera | reverse complement strand
ACGTACAAAATTAAAAATGGCATTAATACTGAACAAATATCCAAGTGTTTTTATTGATAAACAATTTCATCGTGCTCTACAAAAATTAAATATTAATGGACCATTGAATAGAAATAATTATGTTACATTACGAGAAAATAGTATTAATATTCCAGTGAAAATAAGTTCACCTATTGAATATACACAAACTATGTTTATTCATTTTACTTATTGTCTCAATATGAAAACATTTCCAGAAAAATTTCATTTACTTTGGAACAAATATTTTAAACAATCTCCATTAAATGAAATGAAACCTATTTTAGGTACTCGTAATACATATAATTTACAACAACGGCTTGTTAACAATAAATGATTTTATGATAAAGGAGAAGAATATAATTAAATTAGCAAAGGGAACCCTCGTATATACGAGGGATCCTGTTTATATATATATTTCATATTAATCAACATTTATTTCAATAACAGATTAAATGTTACATTATATATTAAAGATATATTATATCGGAAAATTGTTTTTAACAATATATTATATTTAACTCGACATGATATATGAAGAATAAACAAAATCAATCTTGATAGTAGCATGATATGCAGACTTATTTCAAAGAAGAAAAATTATTTTACAATAATATTATTGTCTTTCATATATTGAACCTATTATATCAAAAGATGCACTTATGCAATTTCAATTTATAGCTTTGGGTCGTCTATGCTAGGTATCAATAAATATTCTTCTTCTTTTTTCTTATATTATTATATTCATACATATCTTCTATGCATTTTTCGTTTTCTTTTAATCTTCATTCTTTATCGTATCTTACAATTTTTCTCATAATTTTTCGTTATACGTTATACGTCTTTCTTTATGCTATTATTCTTTTGAAGTGCAACTTTTCTTATGAATTTTCTTTCTTGTGCACTTTCTTTCTAATACTACATTTTTTTACATTTTTTTATATATATGTGGTTATTCTTATATAATTTTTTCATATATATACATGGCTATCTTTATTTTTTCTATATGTGGCTATTCTTAATTAATTTTTTTCATTTTATCTTTATCTCTTTTTTGAAATGTACTGCCCTGATGAGTGTTTTTATATCAATAAATAAACACGAAACGCGTCGGCATCATAATAAATAGTACATTTCATCTTATTTTAAATTATTGCAAGCAAAAAATTTTTTTTCTCTACTTTATTTTTATTCTATTTCAACTCGACAAGATATCGAGCACTGAGTAAGTGCAAGTTTAAGATACAGCAGATAGAGTTTATTTATTTTCCAATATAAGTAAATCTATCTGTTTTTTTCTAATTAAGAAAAGATTTCTTTTAAATCAACGTACAGGGTGAGCCATAAGTAACATCCCGATAAGAAATTTAAATATCTCCACCAGATGTCGGTCAAATGAGCTTATATTTTTACCAATGATAGAGGCTTACTTAAAGTTTTTTTTCATAAAGAAACCGTGGACCAATCACTGTCATATGTATTAAGACAGACATGAATAAACATTTTTTACTTGTTACGAGTCATACAAAATATCATAAGGTGACTAATACGCATTTTCGAGACTTCTTTTCCTGATAGCATAACATGAGAGGATCAAAAGAAACTTTATTATATCAATTATAGTGAATATAAACTGAGATTATAGAACCACTTAATTGAAATGTTCAAATTGGTGTCCATTAACATCGATGCACTAATGAAGTCTTTCTGGCACCGAATCACAAACTTTCTTGCACAGATCAGAATCTATTGTAGAAAAAGTTGAGATAATTGATTGTTTGAGACTGGATAAAATTCGACGCTTATTTTGGTAAACAATGTCTTTCAGATAACTCCACACAAAATAGTCAGCAGGAGTGTGATCAGGTGATCGAGCGGGCCAATTAAGAGCACTACGACGACCAATCCATCTGCCTGGAAAATTTTCGTCTAACCAGTCTCGAACATGAAATGCATAGTATGCTGGCGCGCCATCGTGTATGAAAAAAAGTGATTCGGTATCTAGTAAATCACGAAATAATGGATAGAAGTAATCATTCATCATTTTGATATAACTTCGACCAGTCATCGTGTCGTCGAAGAAGTAAGGTTCGATCACACCCTCAGACCAAATTCTAGTCCGTACAATAAGCCCTTCTGTGTGCATTGTTTGCTCAATTGTATCATTTGGATTTTGAATTGCCCAATAGACAGAATTACGACGATTAATGTGCCTATTAAGTTTAAATAGTGCTTCATCCGACCAGATCACACGATGGATAAGATCGGGTTCGTTTTCCAGGAGCGATAAAAACGTTTCGCAATATTCAATTCGTCGATCAAAATCATCTTTATTAAGCTCATAAACCAGTCTAGGAATATAGGGCTTCAACCCCATAGACTTGTAGATACGTCGAACCAAAGTTCTTGAAATATTTAAGTCTGTACTCATTTGACGAGCCGACGTTCGAGATTCGTTTTCTAAAATCGACGAAATTTCATCTTTTGTAGCTAGAGTAGTAACTGATACTGGTCTACCAGGTAAATCAATATTTAGTACCGAACCAGTCTGTTTAAATTTGTTCATAAGTGATCTTATCGTCTTTCGATCTGGAGGATAATTATTGATTTCCTTAGACCATAATCGTTGCACATTAATTCGATATTCAAGTCAATGCATGTGTTTGACAATCCATGTCTTCTCGTTTATATTCAACTGGCGTCGTGCCATTTATTAGTTTGTATCTGAAATTTAATAATGTATTCACTTCATTGATGATAGAGTCTTCTTATTTGTGTGCAGGAGAGCATAAACAGACAAGCAAAAGTTTACTAAAAATATTCTGAAATAATCCTATAGTATTTTGTATGACTTGTAACAAGTAGAAAATTCTTATTCATGTCTGTCTTAATACATATGACAGTGATTGGTCCACGGTTTCTTTATGAAAAAAAACTTTAAGTAAGCCTCTATCATTGGTAAAAATATCAGCTCATTTGACCGACATCTGGTGGAGATATTTTAATTTCTTATCGGGATGTTACTTATGGCCTACCCTCTATATATATAAAACTTATGTAAATCTATTGATAAAATAATTCCATTTTGTAAATAAAGAGATCGAGTGGAAAAATCTTATTTTGCTTTTTTTCGAAAACAAAAAAAATGATTTTCTAAACCTGAGATGGAAATCTGAATATTTTCTATACGGTTGAATAGAGTTTGTTAAGCTCTACAGGAATATATGAACATCACCAACTTTGCTTATTCGATTTCTTATACGAAGGTCAGAGTCAATTAGAAATCTTAGATTTCGTGTATTTATTTGAAATATTTCGAGTTAATCAATTAGTTTATCTGTTGTTGAAGATCGGAAAGGATATTATCATTTACGGTACATGACAAATCATTTAAAAACATTATATATAAAATAGAACGATCAATCTTACAAAATTATTTAAAGTTCCATATATATTGGATTACATTATTTGTCACATTTTTTATTAGTCTATATAATTCCTTTCGGAGGGTTTTCTATTGAAAAGAGCATAAAGATATTTTTTTTTGAGTGTCAACTCTTTCCTAGAGGTTAACAAAATCTATTCAATCCTATAAAAAAAAATCAGAGAATTCAAGGTCAGTTTTACAAAAATATTTTTGTTGTTTTCACAAAAAAGAGAAAGAAAAAGAAAAATTTTCCACTCAAAATTAGTGAAAAGGTCAGAATTTTATATTAAATATATATATATATTTCAAACTGTAATGTTTTTTTCAATGATAACTATTCTCTTTCTATACAAAATAAAATAATTCTATCAATAGATTTATATGAATTTCATTTAAATATTCTTGATTTATTAAGGAGAAGACGAAACTTTCTAATCACATTTTAGTCTCCAGAAAAGGTCTTTCCAAAACAGAAGAAAACATTTTTCATAAAAGAGGTTAAACCTGTGGACAAAGACACACACACAGTGATTATCTTTCGATGATGGTAAAAGAGAATATATGAGCACACATGAGAATACAGATTCAGTGCGTCTCATCCTATGACGGATGACGGGTGAGAAAGGACAATGACATGTTCAAACACATATAGACTATCTCTTTCGAAGATGAATTTTGTGTGAAAAAGTATAAGTCATAATATGTAGAAGTTTGGAAAGTTAGACAAGTAGAAAATTTCGAAAAAAGAAAAGTTTAAATTGGTATGATGTATTATGATACAACTCGTACTGACCTATTCAAATGAAATGGACTTTTGAAGAAACTATCTGGGGAAAGAGTTTATCAAAATAGAACTTTGAGACAGGAAATGTTTTTTACGTTACCACGAATCTCTTTTTATTTGAATGACAATTATTTTTCTTAGTGAGAAATTCTTCTCTCTTACAGAAGTCTTTCAAACTTCTACTAACCGAACGTTTGTTTTCTCAAAACTACTAAAAACTCTTAAAGTCTAGAATTTAATAATTTATCATTCTATACTGATATGTCATACGCACCTATACACAAATTCGCATGAATAACGCACAGAATATCAACAACAACTAAGTACGAGAGACAAATAAACAATGATATAGACAGACATACGTATTCAGAAACTATTTATTTAACTTAACTATTATGCAAACTCGAAAATTTTCGACCCTGTAAATTCAATAGATACAATGATTTAATTAAATTATAAATTTTAATTATAATAGAATATGAATCCGTACAGTATGAATGATTTCATTGTACTTTTAATATTTATGTCTTATCAAATTTCAAAATTTGTGCAAGACGATACTTAAACATAAATATGTTACCCAAAAAACAACTAATTCATGTTACACTTTATAAGATATTCAGAAAATGAAAGACAGGAGAAATAATTAAATACTATTTCATTTCAAAACGATTATCTATTATATTCAATTATCAAAACAAATCACACAGAGATAAAATTTTGATTATTATTATTATATAGAATTAATACGAAGTTATTCCAATTCAAACGCACTAATCTTCATATATTTGGACATTTTTCTAAGACACCATCTAATTATATGTTTATCTATATAACGATAAAATTTTACATCTAATCTCTCACAGACTTCGATCGACAAAATCTCAAAATCTATTAGAGATATTTCATTTACAATCTATTCACCTTCATCATCTTTCGCATTTCCGATTTCACTATAAGTTTGCTAAAACCTTTTTCTCTTTGAAATAAACATAATTTAGTCTATAAAATAACGATATATACATTGATAAACGTTCTATCGTTAAATGATGTATTTTAAAATATCATCTTGTATAATATACATGAAATACAGATAACTAAATAGAAATAAAATACTATGAGGATCGAAAACAACTAATCGTAATCTACTATCACATTAGGATTAATTAATAAACTATTCGAGACGGTAGGTGAAATCGAAATGAAAATATTTATCCAATATAATATTAATGGTGAAGAATTTTCTATTGATATATTTTATAAAATCGAATATTAATTAAAGACGAAAATATTTTCTTTAACATTTATCTTAAATATGAGGATATTCTTTAATATAATGTTAACAGGATTTTGTTGAGTTTGTTTTGAAAATCGACAAAACAAAAACACATCATTATAGAGACACAATCAGATCAGGGGCGGCGGAACGATTTCAATTTAGGGGAGGCTCAAAAAATTTTCCGAACAGAAATGTAAAAACAATATTGAAAGAGGTAGAGAGGCTTTCAATTGCTCCGCTACAACTTTTAGACACATTACTGCATTCACCCATTTATATGCTTGGAAAATGATCAAAAGTTCTATTGCACTAGCAAAATTTATTAATTAATCATCAACATAAGCAAAAAAGACTTAAACCTTGACTAAAGAAAACAAAAAAGCCATATATATGTGTCAGTCAAAGTCGAGCTTTCAGGCAAAATTAAATCAAGTGTTTTAACTTTCATTTCATTAAAAAAAAATTAAAAATATCTCGATTACAGAGCTGCACGGGGCACAGTTTTTTAACACCCCCCGCCCTGCCCCGGTCCGTGATCATCTAGTCCCGTGACCCGCAGAGCGCCAAGAATTTTTTAAAAAGAAACCCCGCCCTGTGCCCCGCTCCGTCCCGTTATGACATTATATGACTTTATAAATTTTGGTAATTTTGCATTTTTATGATGTATAAACTGATTTAGTCATGGTAGTTGCTGAGATTTCATCTTCCTTGAGCAAATACACCACTCGCTTGGCGTTTACACAAGTTGAGAGGGACGTATTTGTTGAGATTTCGAAAAAAATGAACACAACTCTGTTTACAAGAGGTTTTTTCGTCGCTCACCCGCCCGGCCCCGTAGGTCTACTGTCCCGTACCCCGTGCACTTCTGCTTGATTATTCATGAATTGAAAATTTGATTTTGTTTTGTATCATAATGCACTCTTCATATCGAAATTTAGAGTTCGCTAACGATATATATTGATTTCAGTTGAACTATAGGAAGTTGTAGAGTTCACTAATGTTCTCCTATTCAAATATAATCTAGTTTAAGAAGTTACAGAGTGCACGAGTTTATTTGATAGAATTTTTTTTAATTTAAGATTCTATAGTTTTTCTGTCTAGACCAAAAAAGAATAAAAGACTTTTTTAAGATTGCGATTGTGTCTGTTCTAAAGAAAATATTGATAGTTTTGATCATCTGATCGAAACACATTCATCTTACTTACATCTATAGAAATTATCTTCCGACCAAAAGAAGAAGGAAGGATTTAATGATTAAGATTTTAAATCTATTCTTATAGTCTGTTTCGCAACAGTTGCTATGATAACTTTATTCTTATAATCTTTAGAGCAGGTAGTTGTAAGACAAGCAGAGATTGTGAAGAGTGTTTTTAATCTATTTCAAACTAACTATCATTACTGAAAATCTATTATACATATAGAGCAGAGGGTTGGAAAATGTTGAATAATTTCGAACCTAGAGATCGTCAGTACTCTTTATTAAAATCTATTCAAGTTTAGGAAGTTGTAGAGATTGCCGGTGTTTTCTATTAAAATCTGTTGAAGCCTAGGATAATGTAGAGTTCATCAGTGATCTCAACTGAAATCTATTCACTGACCAAAAAAACGAAAAGTGAATAGAACCGTAAGTTAAATTTTCACTTTATACTTAGCAAGAGGTACTAGTTCGACTGAAACAATGAATGACTGCTTGTTTATAAAAATATTTTCCAATATCGTTTTAAAATGTCAATGCATTCAAAATGTTTGTTACAAAAATCACATTTATTAATATACAAATCATTTCGTAGTTTCGCGCCTCATTAAAAACAAATTTTGTCCAAGCTAAATTTTGCTTAAAAGTTGAATTTTGCCTGTGACATATATATATACTTGTGCTTTTCCTTTTTTCTTTTATCTTTTCCTATAATAGCGGGATGAATGAAGAAACAAACAAGACGGTCAATTAGACAAGACAGGTTATAGTTCATCTTCTGCACCAGTATTGCAAGAAAAGATTAAAAAAAAGACATGTACATACCAAATTGTGCACTTGTAATTTTGTTGTTCTGTTTTGAATTCAACACACTGAAGAAAGCTGATGCTTTCGAAACGTATGTGAATGAAATTGTTCTAAATATATATATTTAACAATAATAACAATAAGAAGAAGAATATTCGAGTTATTGTGAAAAAGTAACAGAAAACGGAACTCGTTGCAATGTCCTTCCCATAAAACACAAAGCAAAGATTACCGACTATCAGTTCAAAATCTTAAAGCAATGAAGTTAGAATGATGATAAAAGTTTAAGTAAAAGATAAAAATACGCCGAGCACCATCGATGTGTTTAACGCGTTGACTATCCTCTTCATCAAAACATCGCTAGTAGTAATATGTGAAGACGTGTCGAAATTAATACAGTTATAAATGTTTGTCGTCTAACATCGGACTGAACATAACCTTTTTATAAAAATCAAGTAATACTTGCTCAAATAGTTACCAGTGGCAAAAAATAAAGCCAGAATGAGATCTGTAAAAATTTTTCAAATATTTGAGCCTCCCCAAGCCTAAGGGCTCCGCCGCCCCTGAATCAGATTAGTAACAACGTTTTATTTATTTATTTTTAATTTATTCATGAAAAGTAAACATTAAAATTCTTTACCATTTTTCAGATTTTCTAAAAGCGGGAAAAAATCTTTCACGCTTTTACATTTTTATATATCGACAATTCTCTAATATTAAAATTCGAATTAAATTCATTGTTTCATGAAAAAATAAATAAATCATTCGAATAAATATATAAAATTGCTTTGTTTTATTTATATGTTCATTACTCAATAAGTCTATATATACATAATATAATTGAACGAAATATAATTAAATCGTTTAACTAATATCTATTTATTCTATGAAATAATCTAAATTATCATTTGAAATTGTTTTATATTAAATTAGAAAATTTTCTTAATATTTTAACGATATTTAAAACAAGATAACGCTCGTCGAGGCTGACTCGCTTAACCCTCGACTGAATTTTTATCCTCAAGTTGATACTTTTATCTTCCTGAAACAACTCGTTATAACTCTATTTTGATATTTTATTGTTGGTACACCGACAGTTGAGCCCCGACAATTGAGCTCCCGACAGTTGAGCTCCACGACAGTTGAGTTCTCCGACAATTGAGCCCCCAACAATTGAGCTCCCGACAGTTGAGCTCCCACTATATTTGTCATCTTCCTAGATCTGTGATATTCATTTAATGTGTTAGTATTATTTTTTCCAGAAATTTGTAATCACTCCCTATTTGGTTCATGATATCCATCTCTTGCCTGTATTCATGCATTCATTCATCGCTCCGACTTATAAGTAGACCGGTTATAATTCAGATAAAGCATGTGATAAACAACTATATTCGTCTCCTCTTATTCAGTCATCACTACTGCTTCTATCCTAATCTATTACTACTATTACGTAATGTCAACTGTAAAATCATCTAGAAGCCAGATCAACATCTACTTGAGCGTTCTATTTATCAACGTGCTAAAACACCTAAAAACATCTGATGTTATGGTTAAAATAATTGTGCAGGTCTATGTGAACTTGCTAATGAGTGGAAAACTACAGGTGCGACAAGTAAAACTAAGGAAACCTGCAAAATATGAACGTTTGAATGAATAATTCCAACAACTAGTTTCTTTTCATTTGATTACAAGAGGCGTTTATTTTAAAATAGCAAGAGCACTGTTCAATTTTTTATGTGGTTGTTACTGTGTTCAAAATAAATTTATTTCCTTGTGTTTCCTGATTCTTTTTTATGCTGGGGGCTCAATTGTCGGGAGCTCAACTGTGAGGGGGCTCAACTGTCGGGGAGCTCAACTGTCGGGGGGCTCAATTGTCGGGGCCCAACTGTCGAGGGCTCAACTGTCGGGTCACCTTTATTGTTATTTTTTTCCTCTATAAATTCGGCTCTAACTTTAAAAATGTGATTAGTATTAGAATTAACCATGTTATGAAATAAATATATTGCGGTAGTTATGTTGAGCATCAGAATAATATAAATAATACCGTTTATTCTAATTTAATCAATCGTTGATGCAAAATTAGTCGTTCAGTACAATATTATGCGAGAAAATCATATTTGAAAGAAGTATCCCTTACAACCGAGAAAAATATTCAGAAATATAATTTTTCTCTTTATTTTATGGTAGCAACAATGTTACCATGTGCTTTTTATTAATTTTATATCGCTTTAATATTGGCAATTTATAACAGAGTATACAGATGAATTAGAGTTTTTAACTGGAATGATGGGACATTAAAGTGCTCTTGATATCATTTCCAGTTGTACTATTCATGAATGTATATCTTTAAATAAAGTAATATACAAGTTAAATTTTATTGCTCTGCAGCAAAGCCGAAAAATATCCGAATTATTTTATAACTAAGAAGATTTATTCTAGCATTTTCATAACCAACTAAATAACAAAAAGTTTATTTTATACATCATTTAAAAATGAATATGAAAAGAACTAATATCTATCAAATAGCATGCACAACATTATCAATAAATATTAGTATACCCTGAAACTTTCAGACAAAACGAATGTATCCTTATCGAGATAATGAGTTTTTAAAAAACGACTCATTCACGCACGACTATAAAATTTATCATGGAAAACAGTCGTTTTTTAAAAACTCATTATCTCGATAAGGATACATTCATTTTGTCTGAAAGTTTCAGGGTATACTAATATTTATAAGATCTCTTTATGGACATAATTACAGATCTAAATTCACTCATTTAGAAGTGCTGTCGACAGGGTGCCATAGGTCGAAAAACCAGTAAAATGGTCATAACTCCATCCCAAAGTAATATGGGGATGATTCAACTGAGGGTATTTCACTACTCATTAGGGTGTACAAGGTAGAAGTAGTCTGAATCCAAAAGCTTTTTACCACCTAAAAAGGCTCGCTCGTCAGTTAAAATTACGTGGTCTACAGAAATCCTATCTTAATCATCTCAGCCGATATGAGTTTAAAACTTCGACAACCTAACTTACTCGAAGTTAGATAGCTACAATATATGTTCGCCTGATACTTTCGTCTCGAAAGACCTAGGCTTAGCTGTAATATCCATTTCCACAACATATAA
>JAJEKB010009208.1:0-11990 GCA_022393335.1 Macrotrachela quadricornifera | reverse complement strand
AACAATCAAAAAAACTTTTTCTTGTTTAACTTTATTGTTAATAAAATAAATACATGCATTGCATCAGTCAAATAATTGAATTGAATTAACAATTTGACGAAGTGTTGTGATTGATGTTTGAATATCAACATCTTTTATATTTTCATCATCAAGTTTTGAATCCACCCAAATAATAACAAAATTTTCAATCAAGCGAAGTGTCTGTTGAAGATGAGGCATAATTTATTGGTTTATGTAGATCGTTCTTGTTTTTGTCACTGAATAGGTATTTTTACGTGCACATTTTATACAATAATCGATAAAAAGGAAAAAAAGTGAAGCATCGCTTCGCTGCGCCTATTACAATCAACAATATTGTACACACACGTTTTTGTTACAAAAGGAAGAAAAAAAAACATTTTTACGATAAAATATTTGTAAGATTAAATCAATCGAATCATAACTTGTTCAACTAAGACAAAACAATGAAGCTAAAGCCTTATTTCTGAAATCATTGTGTATAGTGAAATAATATGCAAAATGTCATTGAGAATACGAATAAATTGACAATTTTAAAAATCTTTGTTATTATTCATTCTTATCATACTATACTGAAGAATGAATGATAACTATTTTTTCTAACAATATACTATTATTATTACATCAATGAAATATACAAATACTCTTTGAAATAGTTTTCAATATGAACAACAATATTTTAGTTTGTAACTAGATTCTATATTAATGTTATATGAAGAATTCTTACTAATAAATTTAAAGAATAAGCAAGAAACTTAATCAATTATAGGGTTGAAAATTTAAGGGATAAATATTATTGCTGATAGTTTCTTTCTTTCAATAGATTCGTCTTCTAATTTACAAATAATTGTATTGTTTCTTCATCATATTATTTACTGTGTTGGCAAGCAATTTTTTTGCGTTTTTTTCAAAAAACTTCTTTTCATTTTTTAATTTCAAGAATGCAACTAGCTTTCAACAATGTATGCTCCATTACTATCTATGACTTGTCGTCAGGGCTCTGGCAAAGATAGGATCCCGTCTTCGTAGAAGTCTTGAGACTTTTGGTCGAGGAGTTGGTAAGGTCCGTTTTGAGGTTGCTCTTCTCATAGAATTTTTTCTCGCCCAAATAATTGAAAAGAAAATGAAATAAATGGCAATCTGTGAGGGTCAAATCAGGACAGTAAGGTGAATATGGAAGTGTAATCCATCTGAACTTCAATAATTTTTCACAAGTCAACTTTGCATCATGCAAAAACTAAATTCTGTCTTATATCGTATAACAAGTTTTAGTCACTGCATTGCAACTTCGCAATGGTATATGAATCCATCTGAGTTCAAATACGATAATTATTTTTATTAACCAATGTAGAGACTGAACAAGTGAGGAACATTCAGTTGAAGGTGTAATCATCTTTTTTATTTTGTTTAAAGATGATAGCTTTGAAGGATACTTTTCAAGTTTGCTATTAGAAATAAAAACTTGATGCATAGAGCTATCAATTAAAAAGAAACTAGTTAGTAAAGACGAATTGAATAGTGAAAATATACGGAAAAAACTGTTAAAAAGAGACTTTTGCAATATACTATAGTGTAAAAAATAAGTCCAATAATTCGTATGTTAATGAAAAAAAATGAAATGCTAAATAATTCGAGCTGCCCATCTTACTGCATTAACTGTCATTGTTGTAGTATATGCATCGTTTCCCCATGTAAATGATGCATAATGACCAGCTTGAGCCATCTGTACTATACGTCCAGCAGTTCCAGATTGCGGAAGAACAATCACTCCAGGTGAACTACATGATGTACAGTTTGCCACTGTTATACTTCCAGTTATAGGTGTATTTAATAGACTATATCCAAATGCTACAGAAGTAGTAAATGAAGTTGGTAGACCAGTCCAAATTGGATGTCCACTACTAGCCAATGTATATGTCATAGTTGCCGTAGCGCCTATTGCACGAGTTGCTAACAAAAGTGACGACAATGTCGTCCATCTACCAGATTGAACTTGATATGCTGCCCATTCAGTCATAACTACACCAACACCACTATATCGTTGTGCATTTACAATTGCTTGTTGACCTGCAGTTGGCATATCTAAGTCATAAGCATTACCAGTAATTAAAAGTATGGAACCATAAGAAGATGCCGCTGGGGTTCCAGTATAATTTGCTATTCCACCAGATATATAATTAACTGTTAAACCCGCTGATTGTAAATAAGTAACTAATGTTTGAACTGTGGCAGTATTTGTATCACTGAGTAACAATACTGTTGTACATGCCGATCCACAACCTATAACATAGAGAAAAAGGTTTAGTAATGCATAATATATTTTAAATTTGCTCGGTTTTCAGTTGCTTTTCATTTGTCTAAAACAACTCTATAGGTGCAATTATTTATTTGATCGATATTCGAGTAGCGTAGAACTCGTTAATTCGATTCGAGTATTAAAATTTTACTCGAGTTTTCAACTATTCAACTATTACTATATGATAGATTAAGGATGCTACTATAAGATGCTGCCTGCAGGATGCCAAAAGTAATCCACCGAGGAAAGACGCTGTCCGCTGCATTTGGCAGCAACCTATAGGTTGTGGTTCTTTGACAACCTCACCCCCCATGCTCTCACTCTCAACATTATGTGTATCACTTCTAGCATCCTGTAGTTAGCGTCCTTAATCTTCCATGTATCAATAGTTGAGTAATTGAATACTTGAAAACTCGAGTAGAGTCTTCAAGTTCTACATGTATGTCTTCCTCAGGAGAATTGTCTTATCAGAATTCAAAGTCACAAATTTTTGAAAACTCCATTCAATGCAGTTTGATGTCCGATTTGAAATGAGACTATTTTCAAACCATTCTATCATACTAATGCTATTAAGTCCCTACACGTATGTAGATGCATTTTCTGAAAATTAGTATAGAGTGCCAATAAAAAAATTCAATAAAGAGTTATTTTCAATCTCATCAAAAGATAGCTCTTAGTCGATAGTATCTATGATAAAAAAATCTCTGATATAGACCTTATCGTTGTTGAAAAAAATAAAAACCTACTGAAAGGCATTGCATTACAACATGTAGCAAAAGTGACCTGCCCCCAAATAGTTATGTCCATAATATCTCTAGATTGGCTTATCTTTTTAAGCTGAAATTTTGGCTTTCATCCTAAATATGTTAGGCCTACATACTGTGAAAATATGAGCCAAATCGATGACATCGATTGCTCAATGTTGGTCGTGGCTTACGTGCAATATCTCCTATGTATTTCATCACTAATTACAGCTAGAGAGCTAAAACTTTCAGGAATGAAAGATCTTGGTTAAGTATATATGTGATAAAAATTTCCACCTCGTATATTATGAAAAACTATGCAAAATATCATGTTAACAATTTATTCCTAGCTATTATTTGACATTCCTTTACGTTATCTCGTAATTTCTTTAAAGTTCAAGATGGGAACGAAATTTTTTTCTCATATATTGTGTTAGTTGAGGTTTAGAAAACAGCAAATGCAGAATTGGAAACGGAGCATAATACTCCAAGATCTTTTCTCGTAAGTTATAGAATTTTGAAAAGTTATTATTAAGTGTTCTAGAATTCTTTGCATAGATTGTATATAGCTCTCCATCTTTGAGTTAAGAAAGATGTAAGAAAAGCATATTTGAACTTTGTGAAACTGAATGTCTATCATTTACCCTAAATTGTGATTCCTGAAATCGTCCCTAAATCGTATTAACTTATAATCGATTATCATTTATCAGAAAATGTGATTACCAAATCTAACTCTAAGTCATATTTACGCTTTCGAATGATTAAACGAGTGTAACCAATACTGGTGACCAGATAATTGTTTATTTTTACTTCTTTTGAATATTCTATGATAGTTTATCATTTGCTGTAAACTGTGGCCCTAAATTCATTTCTACATTGACTATTAATTAAGACAATCAAACGATTATGACCAATTCTGGTGACCGGAATCGATCCTTTAAAAATGTGATAAGAGAAATTGATTCTTCAGGACTTTGGTCACCAGAATTAGTTATAATTGTTTAATTGTGTCTTAATTGAGAGCCAATGTAAAAATGAATTTAGGGCCACAGTTTACAGCGAATGATAAACTATCATAGAATATTCAATAGAAGTAAAAATAAGCATTTATTTGGTCACCAGTATTGGTTATATTTGTTTAATCATTCAAAAGCGTAAATATAACTTAGAGTTAGACTTGGTAACCATATCTTCTGATAAATGATAATCGATCATAAGTTAATATGATTTAGGGATGCATTTTTCAAATCCTGATTTATGATAAATGATAACTTATTGAAGCAAAGTGGTATTGAATTTAGTCGGTTACAACATATTTTTCGAAAAAAAACTTCGTAAATTGCTATTCCTATTTGGTGAGCAGAATGATGATAACTACTATTTCATCCCTAAATAGGGATTATTTTTAGGAATGAATTCAGGAATCACAATTTAGGGTAAATGATAACAGATCTGTGAAACTAGTTTTTTGTTTTACACAGAACACTCATCATGTTATTTCTTACGTACCACGTGTTGTAGTAATTGTTGTGGAAATTGTAGTCGTGGTTGTCGATATAGTTGATGTTGTAGATGTTGTTCTCGGAGTTGTGGATGTAGAGGTTGTGCTAGTTGAAGCTGGAAAAAAATGTTCATGTAGAATTACAATAAAATCTGTTTAGATGATATTGTTTTCTGATTGTAAAAAAATTATTCCTACAACAATCGTTTTATGATAATCATTTTAAATGCTGATATTCTACCAACAGTCTATGAGAAAAGAAGAGAAGAAAAGCTTCATGAGAGAACATTTTCAAGCAGCCAAATGGTTTTCAGTTGGAGTTTCATGCATCGTATACCTTTTGGTGAGCTGTGTATATGGTAAAAAGAACGTTCAGGTTTCTGACATATTTCTGACGAGATATCGAGTCTTTAGTGAAAATTTTCTATAACTTCATCCTTTTGAAGCAAAACTATATCTTTTAATTTTGATTTGAAACTTCATTCACATGAAGATTTGAGCTAAGCTAGCTTACATAAAAATTCTAGAACTTTTGCACAAAACCCTCTTGAATATACGAAGGTTTCCAAAAATGCATACCTTATATATTATTCAAGAAAAAGTGTCTGTATTTTGATAGTTTTAGATTTCAGAAAGACTTTGTTCAGAATTTTCCAAATTTTTATGTAAGTTGACTTAGCATAGATCTTTATGCGGACAAAGTTTCAGGTCAAAATTCAAAAATATAGTTTTGCTTCAAAAAGAGGAGCATTGTAGAGAAAATTTGCTAAAAACTTGATATCACTTCAAGAACATGTCAGAAACCGGAACTTTTCTTTAGCATATACACAACTCGCTATAGACTAAAAAATGCGCGAAATTCTAGCTAAAAAGCGTTCCGACACCTGAAAATGTTTTCTGGTAAATTCGAAATTTTTTCACACTAACTATACTTATACAGCTGTTCTTTTTCGCTTCACAAAATACTGTTTCAGACTTATGGAAAACTCTTCTTTTTCTTATTTTTTTGAAAGAAACAAGCGATACAGTGGCTTTTGGCAGTTTAGTCGATAAAGATGGTCGTGCTAGTGATGACTGTTCGATGCTGTAGCTCTGTAAAAGGTAAAGAACAGCAAAATTGTAATACAAACAAAGAAATTACACAATTTCTGACAAACTACGTTCATGTGATTGATATTTTTTCGTAAAACGAAATATTTTCGGTAAAAATTAGTACAGCTCTTTCTGTTGTCGTCAAACTTTATAGATTCTATCGATGTTCTATCAACGGATTCCGGTTATGGAGAGAACAGGGAATACAAACATATTCTCTCACATCTCTCCCTCAGGACACCTCTGGAGTCTAGAAAAATACTTTGGTCATTCTGTAAAGTGTTTCTAATTGTCTATCTGAAATAAAGTTAGCTATAGGTATAAATTCATCTGTTATTTATACAATAGAGAAAAAAGTAGCTATTTTTTCATATTAAATTTGGGGTAAAAAGGAAACTTATGTTTATTACATAGATGAATATGTCAAAACTATTCATGTCCTGTTCTTTTTTGTTGTTTTATTCTACTAAGGAGCATGACAAAATAACAGATCTAGAGCATTTCCTGCATGATGCTTAGTTGTGAAGCAAATTCCAAACTATTAATCACTAAGAGTCTAAGAAAAGCGAAGCCCTATGGTCACCCTCTCCACTATTTCGTATAACATTCGCAGCAAAAGTCACTAGTTCGATGTTTTCGGAATGGGCATGAAAACGCTCAAACAGGAACCAAAATTAAGGCGTTTCAACACCTTTTCACATATTCCTGTTCGCTTAAATATGATTGCTTATAAGATAATATATGTAAACGTTGTTTGCATCATTATGTCTACATATATAAACTAAATACCTTAAAAATCCAACATCTCAACGAATGATTACTAACGACAGTTCATATTTTGAATTCATTAGCTTGGCAATTAAAATGATAACTTGAGCTGAGAAAAAATTTAGTTTTTCAAGTCCTGAAATAAAAAATGCTATTGTGAATAGATTTGATCGAATATTTTCACTTCAAGAAAAGCATGAATAGAACTACCATTAGGTTTATCATAGATCACTTACTTGTACTAGTAGTGCTTGTTGTGGAAGTTCTTGCTGCAAGAAAGAGCAAGAGAAAATTATGAAATGTAAATAGAGATACAAGACAGATTACATGTAGTACTCGTTGATGTTGTTGATATTGTTGCTATAAAAAAAAAACAACATACATACAATAAGAATAAAACATCGATTTTACATTTAATATCAGTGTTTTCTTGAAAGAACATTAGTCTTTATATACAAAAAAAGTAGTTCTTATTCAAAAACCTTTATACTGTGATAATAGATATTAAAATTTTCTTTTTTATATTTACGTAGATCAATACAATAAAATAAAATACACTTACAAGTCGTTGAGGCTAAAAAGAATAAAAATTAACGGGTGATGCAAAAGTTCCCAGAAAAATGTTGCCTTATTTTTCATAAAATACAACAGCTTTTGTACAACAATACAAAATATACATTAAGGGCAGTTTCTAGCTATATGCTAAAAAGATTTCTATGATGTCTTGCCTTTGAGAAATAGCCATGTCCTTAAATAACATTAAAATATGGTCTGTAAACAGCAATACAATGATGGTGGCAGACATATCAATATTTCTCGATTATCCTCTATGTGTTCTAACATATATTGTTGACTTTTTTCTCATTAAATTAGTCGTTTAATTCTCTATGAATCTGATCGAAAATATTATGACATTGCTTAAAGATCGAGTCCTTCTACCTCAGTCATTGTGTGTTGCTTTTCACAGCTGTACTACGTTTTCACGTCATCTAAAAAAGTGGCCATTACTCAATGGGAAAACCTGCTGAAAGTGTTTTGAAGATACAATTAGATAACGCTTTCAGCATAGTTTCTTCACAGATATTCTTTTGCTTTTCTAGAACACCGTAAAATATGGTTGATGAAAAGAGAAGCGATATTTTCTGGGAACTTTTGATTCATTCGTTAAATGAAGTGGAGTCTAAACTGATCGAGTATAATTTGGACGTGAAAATATCACAATAATACAAAAAAAAACACTAATTGCCATGAAATTCATCAGAAAAGATTATCATTGGTTATCACCAATACAGCAAGGCTATTCTAATGTAAACATAAGATGAGTTTTTATTTTGAATGATATGCACTATTTTTCGAGAAAGATTCTGTTAAGCTATTTTGAGAGTTTTAAAATGATAACTGAAACAATATCCACTAATTAGATAATTTGTTTTTTGATCAAGCTAATGAGTGCAGACTTTGAATAGAACTTTGAGAAGAAACTTATGGAAAAAAGTTATACCGTATCAAATGAAAGAACAATGTATTCTTGTGGATGTGGGTGAAGGAACAATAAATCTATCATCACCATCAACCCCACTCACAGAATACTATATCGCAACGTATTTGCATGTTCGACATTAGGTATATGGCTGTTGGAAAATAACAACAATCGTTTGGGAAATGAAGAAATCACGAAAAAGTGAGGTTTTCATAGAATACCTACAAGATATGAAAACGGGTAATAAAAAGGGAAGGAAAAGGAAAAAGCAGCGAAAAATTCATTTGTGTTATTTTTAAATAGTTTATATCATGTTTATAATTTCACGCTGTATTGTATTATTTTTAAATTTTTTGTTTTCACTATACAGCTCAAAGTAAAGAATAAGGAAGTCTCCAAAAACACTGTTACATGTATTAAAGTCGAAAAACCATTAGGTATCCTACAGTGGTACTATAATTATTGTCAGCCCAGTACTGACGTATTTTAACGAAAACTCCTTTAAAAAAATAACATAATTCGGTAGAACATCAACTATTCTCTATATTACCCTACAGATGGATTACTATCAATTATTATGCAGAAAACGCATAATCAGAATCTTATAGTAGTATGATGAGTTCTGATTTTCTATTAATACTGATTTAGAACTTTACTTGTAGTCGTATTTGATATACTTGAATTTATTGGAGGACATGTTAGAACAGAAGCACGTTCGATAGGAAAGCACACAGGAATCTTGCATCGAGTGTTATTCACACAAATGGTATTGGGTATCAAACACGTGATATTATCACTTTCGCATGGAGTCAAACTCTGACAAGATATCACAGTATTTGCACACATTCCACTTTCAGTCATTGTCATAAACAAGCATTCACAGTCTATGTTGGTTGAACAAGGCACCGATTTTGTCTGACAATCTTTTGATGGACAACATCCACATGTAGAACGTGTAGCATCTGTCACACCTTGACCTAGAACGAGTTTTATAGAAAACTAAAGTGATATGTTGTCACTGATATTCATCATTGACAATTATTATTTGTATTTCATGTAATAATTCAAAAAGAAAATGAATACAAACTAAAATGGATTCATTTCTTACAGTCATGTTCGTTTTTAATACACACATATCAATTGAAGTCATTTCTCTTACCTCCAACAGAGTAGACAAGAAATCTAGAAGGGCATTCGTATCAGATAATTATTTCGCTACTATACAACTACTTACAGTGCTACAACTATCGTATTCAATAATCGTTGCATTCTATTCATTTGAAAAACAACGTCTTATGGAAGTACTAACAGTGTTTTTATAGTTGTCAATGTATATTTTGTAGGAATTCCTTTTTCTTTTTTGTACGGGCTCGGGAAAGAAATAAAGCACGATTTCGCTGTATTTATTTAATGTTATTCATTATCGTTAGGAATAATATTTGAATTTTACACTGTACGTAACGTCATTCCGATTAAGCAATTTTTAGTACATTCATCTCAATTACAGAACACTATTTAATGAATAATAAACTTTTAAGGCTTTAAAAATTTGCAATATTTATGCACACATTAAAGTAAATCAAGCGAATGGTAGAACAACCATAATTATATTCACAGAATACTTAACGAGAGGCATAAAAATTATTATGCGATGAAGCAGTCTCGATATATTCATTTGTATCTTCGCGGATAGTTTAGTTCCATGAGGATGATGTGATTGAATAGCTGACTCTTTTTGCACAGCCAAAAAGCACAAATAAAATAGGTAATATTAAACCTGGTTAAGTGTCGACATTTAATTTGTCCACTTTCAACTACTTCGCAATGTCAATATTCAAATGACGTAGTGTGGCTTCGGTATACATTAACAGTCATGAAACAGCATAGTTGATCCCCTGGAAAAGGCAATGTTTTGAGACATCGCCATGCAAAAAAAAGCAGTTTGCATGATTGCACGGCTATCAATATATCATTGATATTCTTTGATGATGTTGTTCCTCAAAGTAATTATTTTACAAGAGTGAATACTTACTTTCTTCTAATCTTATTCAATTAGAAGGAAACAAATTGATGCGAATGAAAACGGTCAGTTAGACATGTAATGATCTATTTGAATTCCTTCTGAATTGAAAAGAAAACGTACTTCCTTTTTATCTGAAACATGCGTAGAGGAGGTTTAAGAATATTCTATATATCTCTTTTTTATATTGGGAGTCTTGATGATTCTAGTAGGTCTATCGTTCGAACTTCATAGCTATAGACATCCAACACGCGTCCTATTAAAAAAATAATTAACTAAATATTTTACATTGTTTTTTTCCTCTTAGTTTATATTATTTATTTTTTTGTGACGTTTCGTCCATGATATTGACTTCTTCGAACTATTTATTTTTGTTATAAATAGAATGAACAAAGATATATTCAAAACAACAACTTCGTTCAGTATCACCATTTTATTTGTTTCACTATCAGTAGAATAGCAGAAAACGCATTTCATTTGCGTGCGAAACACTAAGAGTGAACATGTCACAGATGAAATATTTGAACTGTCTTTTAATATTTATCGATGCTCTTAGCTTACCCTAGCAAATGAATTGAATTTTACCTTAAGTGATGATGATTAGATTTAAACAGATGAATTAATGATCGCAGGTCGTTCATACATACCAATGATCTATACTAACTCAAAATCTTTCCTCATGAAGGAATAAAATATATTTAAATAGGAACTTCATTGGTGAAATACTTTATTTTTATGTGATGTATGTTTTCTGAAGTCAAGATATTTAACGTGTAACATTATTTTTTCAGTTATTTTTTAATGAAACAATATCTTTTTTTATCATCTGCTACACATAATGAATGTTACGATTTTTTTATTGCACTGGGGACAGAATAAATAATTTTATTAAATTAAATGAATAGTTAATTATTCATAAAATCTATTTAGTAGAAATATATGATGAAAAAGTATTGATAATATTATTTAAATTTAATAGTATTTCGTGGTTTGCTAAAGAGACGTTAGATGGCTACAGACTATTACAATATTATCTCCTTATTATTGATACAAACTGTAGAGAAATATGGATTATCTGCCGTATGTTTAAATGAAATGTGATCAATGTCAACGTCATCTGAACTTTATTTATTAGAAGTCTAATTAAGTTTCGATGAGTAAAATGCATGTGAACTGATGATTTTGATCACTTAGTTAACTATTCTAGGGCAGCAATTTTTAGGGTAAAATCGCGCCCGATACACAAGAAGTAAACATGCACAAAGGCACTCGAAAATATGATTGTGTCGCAATGCGAGTTAAAAAATATTTCAGATACATTTGAACGCAGTTACTAACCAAAATATGTTTAACCCTCTGAGTCCCGACTTTTTTTTACCGTATTTAAATTTGATGAAAGATGATATTAAGTAGTTAAATGTTACTACAAAACCTGTGGTTAAATTACAATAAAAAACCGCATGATTATATGATCCAATATTTATCTATTTCAATGCTAATTCATATAGTTTTGATGATACAATGAGAAACAATTTTTCACACAAAGGCAAACGTAACAAAAAGTACACATTACATTCGTTCTATTTTATCTTTCTTTTGTACTACAATAAGCACATTGACGATAAGTTGAAATAACTTCTAGCATATGAGCTAAAAGATGCGGTTTTTTCAGAATTCTTTGTGTCACTAATGCTCTTTTCGATACACATCTTATTCTGACTACTCATTGCCAAAGGTCTTCCTAGTTTTTTTCTACCACAATAATTACTTATCAGTACATTGTTAACAGATGATATATATTCTACTGTACTCATATTACTATCAGAAAGATGTTTATAATTGATAAACGAGTCTACCAATGACATGCCTTATTTATATATCAGCTAGATTTTACATCACGACATAACGAGTCAGAATACGAAATTTAATTTAAAAGTATTCAAATCTATTGATCATATGATCCATAAACAAGAATTATTTGATTACAGCGGCAGATCTAGGATTTTTGTCTCTGAAAAATTTTAGCTTCAGCAGCGTTTTGTGAAAGTGTCTCTCCTCCTGTATTTCGTTTT